>QXTE01000455.1:358873-493399 GCA_003942145.1 Platysternon megacephalum
GTGGGGGTGCAGGGCAGAGGGCTGGGTGTGGGGGGGAGTTCAGGGCAGAGGGCTGGGTGTGTTCAGGGTAGAAGGCTGGGTGTGTGGGGGAGTCAGGGCAGAGGGCAGTGGGCTGGGGGGGTGCAGGGCAGAAGGCTGGGTGTGGGGGGGAGTTCAGGGATCAGGGCAGAAGGCTGGGGGTGGGTGGAGGTGCAGGGCAGAAGGCTGGGTGTGGGGGGGGTTCAGGGGTAAAGGCTGGGGTGCTCAGCTTGTGGGGGTGCTCCCAGCCCCCTGCCATGAGCGGCTCATGGCAGGGGGCTGGAAGGGATATGCCCTGTTCCACCCCCTTCCCCAAGGTCCCATCCCTACCTTTTTTCTGCCTCCTCTACGGAGCAGCGAGCATGCTGCCACTCCTGCCCCTCCCCCTCGCAAGGGTGATCAGCTGATCAGCGGAAGGGAGAGGGAGAGGGAGAGGGAGGGGCAGGAAAGCACCATGCTGGGGGAAGAAAGGGAGGAGGGGGAGCTTGGCTGCCGCAGGACCAAGCCTCTGCCTCCTGCCCCCGCAGGGGAGAGCAGTGGGCGGGGGGGCTGAGTGGGGCTGGGGACTGGGACTGCAGCAGGCAGCGGCGTGCCACTCAAAAATCAGCTTGCATGCCGTGTTTGGCACGCGTGCCGTAGGTTGCCGACCCCTGGACTAGACGATCATGATGGTCCCTTCTGACCTTAAAGTCTATGACTCTAACCACAAAGTTCTGGAAATATTGTGAAACTGTTCACCTCACCTGATTTCAACATCAGAGGTTCAATTTGAGATAGGATACAGGCCTATTAGTTCACCTTGTTCCCCACTGTCAGTGCAGGATTACTCCCTGCAGTGGATATACCAGAGTCCTTCCCAATCTACTCTCCATTTATGGGACTCTCCCTATTTCCCTTAGATAACTATGCTGTAGTCTAATATCTCACAGGTCTAGATTGTGACTCAGCCTACATGTGTATGCAAGAGAATAAGAGCAAGTTACCGTTCTCGTTGCACCCTCATATAGGACACCCAGACTTGGAATCTATTTGCCTAGTTACTCCTTACTGGATTTGACTTCACTCCTGTTCCTGTTTTTTTTATTAGTTGTCCCCCGGACTTATTTGGGTTCCCGGTCCTGTGGGTCCTCCCCTTAGGCTGGGGGGGGGATCCTTTAGCAGTGGGCGGGCTCCGCCCGCCCACTTCCTGGTTACCCAATAGGTACTCCTTACTGGAGGAAATGAATGAGGTATAGGTAGGAAATGGACAGCGTCTTGGCTCCATTCCTCCTATCCACTGGCCAGAATAACTGAGCCAGCACAGGTTAGATGGAAGCAATTTACCGCTGGCCTGTACTGCCTGCAGCGAGGCTGACAGGAAAGGAACTGTGACTCAGATGTGTTTCTGTATCAAAGCTTCCTTGGGCTACTCCTGGGGTGGCCCCATTTACACACAACCCCTTGCTCAGGGTGATGCTTAAAGTCACAGTCAAGGCCATTTTCTGCAAGTTGTGTGTGTGTGTGTGTGTGTGTGTAAACATTTTTCTCCCTATAACCACCCTTCCCCCCCATGTTCCACTCTAATAATTCCTCTCCCTCTTTGGTGTCTAAACTCTTCACATACTTGTTCTCCTGTACCTCTCCCCTCCCACCCCCCCATCATCATCTAGCCAAGTCACTGTAGTCTTTTAAATTTCCTTGAAGATCAGTCTCGCCAGCTCCCTCAGACACAACTGTTGTTTTCTCGCTTCCCACCCCACGTTGTCTATCTGATAACTCTGGGCCCTTATCTAAGTCAGTATGCCAGGTGCAGTTTCACCAGATTCACATAGAGAAGCATGCTTCTCTGTGATGAGATGCTTTTGCATTTGCAGCCTCACACAGCTTTGTGTCTTTTGGCTCCTGCATCAGTTTGCAAACTACTATTTTATTTGTTGCCTACTCTCACTCCACATCTCTTGCCACATCACTACTTTCTGGATTCTCCCTCTGCTTAAGTATCTGTGTTTCCATATAGTTTCCCCCAGATGCATTAGTTTGTATTTTTTTAGACCTTTTGGATACTTCTCTAAATCAGAGCTGAATATCATGAGGTTCTTCCATCACTACAGTGTGTTCTAGGGATTGAAATAGGGGAGGAGGAGGAAGGCATAACAGGGTATGTCAGTTGGCGTTTCTATACTTCAATGTATTAATCTATAAAATAGACATCAACTATAAAGGAATAACCTTGATTTTGACAATGATTATTTAATGTATGGTAGGTACAGAGAGTGTTTGGAAAACTCAGTTTCCAGAAACATAGCTCATACCTCCAAACAGTCAGGCCAGGTGAGCTTCCCCATCATTTTATGATTGGTTAGCCTGAGGGTAGTAGGTGTAACAGTCTGTACCTCTATGTTCACCTCTTTTACAAGATGATGATACATTTTGTACAAAGTATGCCTTGTGGGGTACCATTTGAAAACTTCTAATTTGATTATCTTTATTATCCTGGTAGAATGTGTGTGGCAACATTGTATGTAAAGTTATAGGATTCTACTGTATGATATTACTAAGGCATGTTCCAAGTCTGGACACCAGTCACAAACCAGTTTCCCAGGAACAAAAGGCTAGCCGACGCCTCAGCCAGGTGTCAGCAAAAATCAAATGGCCCATCACCAAGTTAAGTGGCCATTTTTTGGCAGCAAAGAGGATGCGGTCGAAAACCTACATCTTACAAACAAAGCAGCAGCACCAGACTGCAGGAGGGATCCTGACCAAAAGACTTCATGAAACCAAACTGGTCTCTGTTTACAAAGTGCACCGTATGCTTATGATGGGTCACAGGGATTTTTGCTTAAAGTAGCATGCAAGGGTAAAAATCATGGCCACAAACATATGTTCATCCGTGGCAATCAAACCCAGTATCTCCAGCACCAGAGCACAAGTCCCCCTCCCCCCTCATTCAGCTAAAATGCACTCCTTCAGCTATGACATAGTAGTAGGCTGTATAGTCACTGTGACCAGCCATAGAGATATATCACAAGCAGCAAGTTAAAGTATGGATTGGATGAATGGACTACAAGGTGGATAGAAAGCTGGCTAGATCATCGGGCTCAACGAGTAGTGATCAATGGCTCAATGTCTAGTTGGCAGCTGGTATCAAGTGAAGCGCCCCAGGGGTCGGTCCTGGGGCCGGTGTTGTTCAACATCTTCATTAATGATCTAGATGGTGGGATGGATTGCATCCTCAGCAAGTTCGCGGATCACACTAAGCTGGGGGGAGAGGTAGATATGCTGGAAGGTAGGGATAGGGTCCAGAGTGACCTAGACAAATTGGAGGATTGGGCCAAAAGAAATCTGATGAGGTTCAACAAGGACAAGTGCAGAGTCCTACACTTAGGAAGGAAGAATCCCATGCACCACTACAGGCTGGGGACCAACTGGGCTAAGCAGAAGTTCTGCAGAGAAGGACCTGGGGATTACAGTGAACGAGAAGCTGGATACAAGTCAACAGTGTGCCCTTGTAGCCAAGAAGGCTAATGGCATATTGGGCTGCATTAGTAGGAGCATTGCCAGCAGATTGAGGGAAGTGATTATTCCCCTCTATTCGGCACTGGTGAGGCCTCATCTGGAGTATTGTGTCCAGTTTTGGGCCCCCCACTACAGAAAGGATGTGGACAAATTGGACAGAGTCCAGCAGAGGTCAACGAAAATGATTAGGGGGCTGAGGCACATGACTTACGCGGAGAGGCTGAGGAAACTGGGCTTATTTAGTCTGCAGAAGAGAAGATTGGGGGGGGGGGTGAGATTTGATAGCAGCCTTCAACTACCTGAAGGGGGGGTTCCAAAGAGGATGGAGCTAGGCTGTTCTCAGTGGTGGCAGATAACAGTACAAGGAGCAGTGGTCTCAAGTTGCTGTGGGGGAGGTCTAGGTTGGATATTAGGAAAAACTATTGCACTAGGAGGGTGGTGAAGCACTGAAATGGGTTACCAAGGGAGGTGGTGGAATCTCCATCCTTAGAGGTTTTTAAGGCCCAGCTTGACAAAGCCCTGGCTGGGATGATTTAGTTGGGGTTGGACCTGCTTTGAGCAGGGGGTTGGGCTAGATGACCTCCTGAGGTCTCTTCCAACCCTAATCTTCTATGATTCTATGATGCACTAGGCCAGGGGATTACATACATGGGTTAGAAAAGCTGAACCCACATCTGAGATCCACAGGAATTCAAGTCCCATCTAGAATGTCACTTTATAATGAACTATAGCAACATGATTATTCAGAGAGCATGGTCACCATGATCACCATGGAGATCAAATTCAGAACTCTCAGCACCAAAACCACAAGCCTCTACCAGCTGAACCAACGGAAAGCTCTTTGGAAGCATGTGAAAGGCTCTAAGGCTTTGACTTTGAAGTCAGACTACTTGCAAAGTAAGCAAGCATGCGAGAAAAAGGGCCTGATTTTACCACCTTGTTTCCCACTATTATTTTGTTTCACTCCCTCCTCATATGGTTCATTGGGCTCATTGAGCTGAGCTGCAGGTTGCTAACTAAAAGGAAAGCAGTTTGATTAATTCAGTTCACTACTCTACTTGAGACACAGCTGAGTTATAGCTAAAGCAAATATATATTGCCAGGAATTCTGTGTAAATTCTTAAAGCCTTTTGAGTAAAGTGTGATTAGTAATTATTCGTTCTCTTGGAGAATGTGATTCCCTAAAATTGTTTATGGTTACAAGTTTACAAATTCATATCTGTGGAGGAAAGCTGGAGGGAAAGGTTTGGTCAATGGAAATGCTCAGCCTCCCTCCCACCCATAATCAACAACATTAAAGATCGAGGGGATGATTCACCACTGCCTTGCACTTGTGTAGTCAAAGTGCCACCATTCTGACCTGGTCAAGTTTTATGCTTACTTTGTACTGGTGTGTGTGACTACACAAGATGCCAGGCAATGATGAATCAGGCCTGGAGAGTCAAAGCAATGGGACTTCTCACAAACTAAGGAACTACTCATCATGAGTAAAGATGGCAGACTCGGTTCCAAAATAAAGCAGCATTGGTAAAGGTTGGGTTGATAGTCTGACTTTAAACTACCTGATGTTTAACTGGGAAACCATAACATTTGGAAAAACAGCCATTACACCACAAACAGTTATTTGTAAAACAGAGATCTTTGTGTGAAAGGCACTATGCAAATTTAAGTAACATAATTCCTAAAATCCTCACTATGTTCTATACTCAGCATTTAAGAAGAGACCAGTTCAAATCATGAAAATCTCAGGATTTCTGTATTTCAGATTTGTAACATTTCATTCACTGCAGTAATTATAAGTTATATATTTTAAAAGCTTTTATGTCAACCTAGTTAGTCTTGCTAGCTTTGTTCTCATTAGTGGGTGTCAGAGATATTGGGGAAAATCAGCATTTTCAAACCACTTTCCCGTATAGGTTTACTTATTTGTATGAAAGGGAGTTAAAATAGTTAAATGCAATATCCGTTGGATTTAGTCCTTTCTATGTATTTATATTGTGTGTGTATAAAAGAGAGAATAATGATTGATATCAGTAACAAGGCAGTGGTTCTCAAAGCCAGTCCGCCGCTTGTTCAGGGAAAGCCCCTGCCGGGCCAGGCCGGTTTGTTTACCTGCCACGTCCGCAGGTTCGGCCGATCGCGGCTCCCACTGGCCACAGTTCGCCGGTCCAGGCCAATGGGGGCTGCGGGAAGAGCGGCCAGCATGTCCCTCATAAGAGCCGAATATTCTTGCTGTATTTTTTCCAACCAGTTCCCCCCCCTCCCCCACCCCTTGTTGTGATATAAACAAAAATGAGAAAAATGTGCCATTTGCTGTGGAAAAGCAATTTGCTCTACATGTGGTGAAATGTTTTGGTAAAAATCATAGAAAGGACTTCAAAAATATCCTCCATGTGAGGCAGAACCAAGTGTACCTAGACCAAATGTCACCATGGGACTCACAGGTCTGTTTTTTGCAGGTGAATACCTGTGAAGTCAAAACTCGTAATGTCACATCATTCTGGTGTCAGCATAACAATCCTATGGAAAGAGATTCTGATGCCCTTACTCACATTAAGTAGTATGTTGCTGTGGGAGTAGTTCCATTAATTTAAGTGGGACTACCATGTGGAGCAAGGTACTATTCAATGTGTGCAAGGGCATTGGAATCTGGTCCCACTGAAGTTACTAGGGGCTCAAGCTGCAAACTTTCGATCCAGATCACAATCTGAACTTACCCAATGACTGGTTCACATCCAAGGTCACAGTCACAGTCACACACACACACTCTCTCTCTGATTCTCTCTCTCTCTCTCAAAATGGATGAAGTCACATGATCCTCCGGTTGACTATGTTGGACTACTGCTTTGTTTTATCCTCAATACTATACTTTTGCTTTGGAGTATCCTGTGCGCCCAGGTGGATACTCACAGCATAAAGTCCATTCTGTGTCACTGTGTAGCAGACTCCGACTTTTCATGGGCAGCAAGTTACCTTTTAAACAGAGATCTATCAAAGCCAAGTTTTCCCTAACTAAAATGGCCTTGAAAACACTGTATTTTCCGGTTTCCTGAATGCTGCATAATGTTATGCAGGGTCAGTCACATCACATTATGTCATGTTATGTAGCAGGTCAGCGGAACTTCCATGTTCAGAGATATCATTTGGCACAAAATCAGGTTTGGCACATCTCATTCTCAGCAATTTGAATTACTTGTAGATCATTTCAGAAGAGAGAATTATTGGCCACCATTCAGAAAATGGTAGGTAGCCAGAAAAGCACTCAGTGGGCTCTCTCATTTGTTTATGCATTGCAAGATAAACAGTTTTACGTAAAAACAATATAAATGTCAAATTCATGTATGCACAATTTTGGCTTACATTTACTATCTTATAGCTACATTCTGCAACCCTTATTCATACAAAATAGTACTTGACTTTGCAAATAGTCTTACTGATTTCTGTGGTGCTACTCAGAGTAAAAGACAGCACAGTATGAGTAAGAGAAGTAGATTCTGATTGTTAGCAAACTATGCTATGCAATCTAATCCTAATTGATTTATTCAAATCAATAGTATATATTTTGGAATCTTTCTCCAGCAGACATTTCATCTTTTCAGTATTCCCACACCAAAATATGATAGTTAAATTAATGTAAGTATGGATTATTCTCCACATCTAAACAGATGCTAAAGTATCCATTTATGATTATAGCATATCTATTTTATTAAATCCTATTTTAGAATACATTGTATAAGCAAAAAGAGTAAGTGGTCAGTCTAAAATATACAGCAAGTTGCCAAGCTTTGGTTAACAAACTAGCAAATTTGTCCAGAAAGTAATATTGGGGTTTTCCTGGTTAGGAAAATTCATTTTTTCTCTTTAGGTGTACCCTAATTAAGGGTAGTCATTTATTTAGTAAACTTCTTGGTTTAATTTCTTATCAGTGTGTTATATTTGTATAACAATCTTTGGTCATTGTCTTCTCTGGGCAGGTTAAATAGGACTTTTTTTCAGAACATTCTATAAAACAGACAAGAATCATCTACGCTACCCTGATTTGGACTTTGAGAATTCAAGTTTTTAGGAGACCCATCAAATGAGCCATCTGACGCACATCACAACCTTTTGCCAATGTCAGATGTGATCAACAGCATTGTTTAAGAAATAATTGGCGCATGTCATGATACCAGGGCAGATGCCTGTACTCCTAATGATGAGAGTACAGGCACTCCTAATGATGAGAGGGAAGAGCATCTTCACAGGCAGGCTTGCTAACCTAGTGAGAAGGGCTTTAAACTAGGTTCGCCAGGGGATGATGACCTAAGCCCAGAGGTAAGGTGTGGGGGGGAAGTGGGATACCGGGAGGAAACACAAGGAGGAGGGTACAAGACGGGAAGCCTCCTGATTCATACTGAGAAAGTAGGGCAATCGGCTTGTTATCTTAGGTGCATGTACACGAACAAAAGAAGTCTGGGAAACAAGCAGGAAGAATTGGAAGTCCTGGCACAATCAAGGAACTATGATGTGACTGGAATAACAGAAACTTGGTGGGGAAGTTCACATGACTGGAGCACTGTTATGGACGGGTATAAACTGTTCAGAAAGGACAGGTATGGGAGGAAAGGTGGAGGAGTTGCATTGTATGTAAGAGAGCAGTAGGATTGCTCAGAGCTCCAGTATGAAACTGGAGAAAAGCCTGTTGAGAGTCTTTGGGTTAAGTTTAGAGGCGAGAGCAACACGGGTGATGTCGTGGTGGGCGTGTGCTATAGATAGGGTGACCAGACAGCAAGTGTAAAAAATCGGGACAGGGGATGGGGAGTAATAGGAGCCTATATAAGAAAAAGACCCAAAAATTGGGACTGTCCCTATAAAATCGGGACATCTGGTCACCCTAGCTATAGACCACCGGATCAGAAGGATGAGATAGACGAGGCTTTCTTCGGACAACTAACAGAAGTTTCCAGATCACAGGCCCCAGTTCTAATGGGGGACTTCAATCACCCTGACATCTGCTGGGAGAGCAATACAGCAATGCACAGACAATCCAGGAAGTTTTTGGAGAGTTTTGGGGACAACTCCCTGGTACAAGTGCTGGAGGAACCAACTAGTTGTCGTGCTCCTCTTGACCTGCTGCTCACAAACGGGGAATAATTGAAGGGGGAAGTGGCAACCTAGGCAGCAGTGACCATGAGATGGTTGAGTTCAGGATCCTGACAAAAGGAAGAAAGGAGAGTAGTAAAATACGGACCCCGGGCTTCAAAAAAAGCAGACAGACTCCCTTAGGGAACTGATGGGCAGGATCCCCTGGGAGGCTAATATGAGGGGGAAAGGAGTCCAGGAGAGCGGGCTGTATTGAGGGCGCAGGAACAAACCATCCCGATGTGCAGAAAGAATAGCAAATATGGCAGGCACCAGCTTGGCTTAACAGTGAAATCTTCAGTGAGCTTAAACTCAAAAAGGAAGCTTACAAGAAGTGGAAACTTGGACAGATGACTAGGGAGGAGTATAAAAATATCGCTAGAGCATGCAGGGGTGTAATCAGGAAGGCCAAGGCACAATTGGAGTTGCAGCTAGCAAGGGATGTGAAGGGTAACAAGAAGGGTTTCTACAGGTAAGTTAGCAACAAGAAGTTGGTCAGGGAAAGTGTGGGACCCTTACTGAATGGGAGAGGCAACATAGTGACAGATGATGTGGAAAAAGCTGAAGTAATCAATGCTTTTTTTGCCTCAGTCTTCACAGACAAGTTCAGCTCCCAGACTGCTGCACTGGGCAACACAGTATGGGGAGGAGGTGAGCAGCCCTGAGTGGTGAAAGAACAGGTTAAGGACTATTTAGAAAAGCTGGACATGCACAAGACCATGGGGCCGGATGCAATGCATCCGAGGATGCTGAGGGATTTGGCTGATGTGATTGCAGTGTCACTGGCGATTATCTTTGAAAATTTGTGGCGATAGGGGGAGGTCCTGTACGATTGGAAAATGGCAAATATAGTGCCCCTATTTTAAAAAGGGAAGAAAGAGAACCCGGGGAACTACAGACCGGTCAGCCTCACTTCAGTCCCCGGCAAAATAATGGAGCAGGTCCTCAAGGAATCCATTTTGAAGCACTTGGAGGAGAAGCAGGGGTGAAAGTAACTTAAAGGACTTACCGGTATGCCTGAGTCCTGAGCAGGGGATGGGGCCTGAACCGGAAGAGGCGGGGCTTTAAATCCCCAGGTTCTTTAAATTGATATTTAAAAGGCCCGGGGCTCCGGCTGTGGTAGCGGCAGCTGGGAGCCCCGGGCCCTTTAAATCGCCCCACGAGCCCTGCTGCCGGGAGCCCTGGGGCTCTGGTGGCGATTTAAAGGGCCCGGGGCTCCCAGCTGCCGCCACTACCCGGGGCTCCAGCAGCAGGGCTCTGACGGCAATTTAAAGTGCCCAGGGCTCGCTCCGCTGCGATAGCAGTGGCTGGAGCCCCGGGCCCTTTAAATCGCCACCGGAGCCCCGGGGCTCCCAGCTGCTGCTGCTACCCCAGGGCTCCGGCATCAGGACTCTGGAGGCGATTTAAAGGGACCAGGGCTCCTGGCAGCGGCCGGAGCCCCGGGCCCTTTAAATCGCTGGCCTGGGGAAGCTGCCTTCTGCTGGTACAGTAAGCTGTGTACCGGCTCTTGCCGGTATGCCGTATCAGACCGTACCGTCTTACTTTCACCTCTGAGGAGAGGAAGGTGATCAGGAACAGTTAACATGGATTCACCAAGGGCAAGTCATGCCTGACCAACCTGATTGCCTTCTATGATGAGATAACTGGCTCTGTGGATATGGGGAAAGCGGTGGATGTGATATATCTTGACTTTAGCAAAGTTTTGATACGGTCTACCACAGTATTCTTGCCACTAAGTTAAAGAAGTATGAATTGGATGAATGGACTATAAGGTGGATAGAAAGCTGGCTAGATTGTCAGGCTTGATGGGTAGTGATCAACGGCTCGATGTCTAGTTGGCAGCCGGTATCAAGCGGAGTGCCCTAGGGGCCGGTCCTGGGGCCAGTTTTGTTCAACATCTTTATTAGTGATCTGGAATAGTGGTCCCCAGCCTTTTTTGTCTGGCGGGCACCAGACGACGAGCCACGGAGGACCGTGGCGGCGGTCGAGCATCTGCCGAAATTTTCAGCAGCATTTCGGCGGTGACGCCTCTGGATGACGCTGCTTGTCTGTGGCATTTCGGTGGATGCTCGTCCGCCGGCCAGTACGCGGGCACACTTAGATGCCCTGGCAGGCGCCATGGCACCCACGGGAACCGTGTTGGGGACCCCTGATCTGGATGATGGGATGAATTGCACCTTCAGTAAGTTCGCAGATGACACTAAGCTGGATGGAGAGGTAGGTACAATGGAGGGTAGGGATAGGGTCTAGAGAGACGTAGACAAATTGGAGGATTGGGCCAAAAGAAATCTGATGAGGTTCAACAAGGACAAGTGCAGAGTCCTGCACTTAGGAAGGAAGAATCGCATGCACCACTTCAGGCTGGGAACCGACTCGCTAAGTGGCAGTTCTGCAGAAAAGGAGCGGGGGATTACAGTGGATGAGAAGCTGGATATGAGTCAGCAGCGTGCCCTAGTTGCCAAGAAGGCCAATGGAATATTGGGCTGTATTAGTAGGAGCATTGCCAGCAGATTGATGGAAGTTATTATTCCCCTCTATTCTGCACTGGTGAGGCCACACCTGGAGTATTGTGTCCAGTTTTGGTTCCCCCAGTACAGAAGGGATGTGGACAAATTGGACAGAGTCCAGAGGGCAACGAAAATTATTAGGGGGCTGGGGCACATGACTTATGAGGAGAAACTGAGGGAACTGGGCTTATTTAGTCTGCAGAAGAGAAGAGTGAGGGGAATTTGATAGCAGCCTTCAACTACCTGAAGGGGGGTTCCAAAGAGGATGGAGCTAGGCTGTTCTCAGTAGTGGCAGATGACAGAACAAGAAGCAGTTGTCTGAAGTTGCAGTGGGGGAAGTCTAGGTTGGATATTAGGAAAAACTATTTCACTAGGAGGGTGGTGAAGCACTGGAATGGGTTACCTAGGGAAGTGATGGAATCTCCATCCTTAGAGATTTTTAAGGCCCGGCTTGACAAAGCCCTGGCTGGGATGATTTAGTTGGTGTTGGTCCTGCTTTGAGCAGGGGGTTGGACTAGATGATATCCTGAGGTCTCTTCCAACCCTAATATTCTATGAAGTAAGGTGCTGCTTAGTGTAAGTCCTACTGATATCATCCAACATGATCAAGAGTGTCACAATCTGGCCCTGTAAACAAGCTATTTATTTTTCTTTATTTTCTTGGCAGGAAAGGGATGTTTTGTTCAACACCTTCATCATGGAGTATAAGCTTTTTACAAGCTTGTTTTTTAACATTATTCAGTCCCATGTTTCCCTACCACCATTGATTATGATTAAGGCTAAGATTTTGTCATGCATATTTTTAGCAAAAGTCACAGACAGGTCACGGGCAATGAAGAAAATTTCACAAAAGCCCATGACATGTCCGCATATTTTTAGCAAAAGTCAAACTCATCTCATCACTTTATCCACATATACTTTCTTCCAACAATTAAGTGACACTGGGGTGAATATCTATTCAATTGTCTCCTGGCTTCTTCAGGTGAAGTTACTCCAACTTGGGACACTTGGGGCCTAATTTTCAATGGTGCTGAGCACTCTCAGTTCCCATTATTTTCAGTTAATGTGGCTGCTCAGCACTTTGGGGGGGGGGGGGGGGAGAAACAGGCCAAAATGTTTCCCAAGTTAGGCACCCAAGAATTGAAGCAACGAAAAATCAGCACATACTTTTAAACCTTGGTTTAATTGACTTACCCAAGGTCACAGAGACAGTAAAGTGACAAAGGTGAGTAGTTCTGTCAATCTATGCTATTCCAGCCATAAGCATTTGACACACTGAGGAAAGGGAAAGTTGCACATAGTCATTAATTTTAATGCATATTTAAAACATTACTTTAAAAAAAAAAATTTCATTGAGGGAGTGAATGCTCAGTAGATGGTTCCTGAAAGCCAACCAGTATTATGTCTCTTTACCATTTTTATCCTCTGAAGAGACAATAATTGCAGTAAATACACCACAAAATTGGTCAGTGCTAAGAGACGTCTAATGAATTGTGGACCATTGAAAGAAACACTGCAGCAAAGCAAGGCAGAGCAAGCACATACAAAGAACTACTTGGGGTGTGGAGAACTGTGGGGAGCTGTCAACAGATTGCAGTTCATCCACAGGAAAGCCTAAGAAATGAGACAGGAGCAGCATTCACTATGAAGAGTAAGGAATTCAGGGCCTTGCTGGCCTAGCTGTAAGAAGGTCCCTACAGGCTGGTGAAATATTGAAGGCAGAGGTGGAGGGAAAATGAGCAGATTGGAGGCACAACAGTCTTAGTGAGTCTGCACTGATAAAAACCCTGTAGGCCACGTAGACAGTCTAAGGAACCGAAGTCTGATGGATCAGACAGTGTATTGGGGATAGCACAGAAAACTTACAGATGCCAGCAGAGTAGTCTGAGGGTAGCCAGGGAGATTCTAGAATAGCTGTCAACATACTAAAGCCCAAAAGTGAAAACAGAAAACTGTGTATGACTAGAACACAAAATGAGGCACAATTCAAGAAAAAGCACAGGATTTTCTTATTATTTTTGCATGAAGGTGTTTTCTGAAAACTCAGTTTCATGAACTAGAAGACTTGATACCAATAAATCACAATAATAAAACGGGGGTAATGGCAGATCTCTGAAGTAAATATGAGTCTAATACCAGGGTCCTCAAACTGGGGGTCGTGACCCCCTGGGGGGTCATGAGCTTATTACATGAGGGCCGTGAGCTGTCAGCCTCCACCTTCAAACTCTGCTTCGCTGCTAGCATTTATAATAGCGTTAAATGTTTTTAAAAAGTGTTTTTAATTTATAAGGGGGGGGGGGGAGTCACACTCAGAGATTTGCTATGTGAAAGGGGTCACCAGTACAAAAGTTTGAGAATCACTGGTCTAATATGATGAATGGTCCTCAAACACAGCCTGATGCAAAGACCACTGAAATCAATAAGAGTAATTATAGCCCTGATCCAGTATACAATATGAAGTTGTGAGGTGTTTATCCTTGATTTCAGAGTGATTAAAAGCTAGTCACTTACTGGAGAAATCAGGGAAGTTAATTGGGTCATATGAAAATCAGCAGTTTCAGTTTTCAGCAGGTCGGTACAAACCGTTGGGGTTTTAATGTAAGGAGATACACAGCCTGAGTTTGTCTATGAGCTTTGCACTTCAACAAGCATCCCTGCCCTGACATCACACTCTCAAAAAAGCAAAGATTAGTTTAAATTACCAATTTTTTCCCAGGATTAGGGGCACGTCTACACTACAAAATTAAGTTAACTTAAGTTACGTTGACTTACAGCCACCACAGTAATAACATTGATTTTTCATGGCCACGCTACGTTCCTTCTATTGGTGGTGCACGTACACACTAGGAGTGCTTCCACTGATTTAATGGACAGTTTGGGCCATTCTTGGGCAGACAGCCTGGAGCCCCGGTGCTCCAGCTGTCAGCCCAAGGCAGCAACACATGATGTAAGCAACACAGGGGCTACACTGACACTACATCAACCTAACTACATCAACTTAAAGTGTTACACCTCTCATGGAAATGGAGTTATTAAGTCGATACAGTGGGCGACATACATCAGCGGGAGCACCATTGTATTTGCTTACATCGAACTAACTCTGTAGTGCAGACCAGACCGGAATTGCTCAGATGTTATGGCTTCCAATCAAAAACAAATTCTACCCCAGCATGCAAATATTTCCTGAAACTCAATCTAATTTCAAATAAAAGTTTAGCAAAAACATGACCTGAGTTACAAGTTTGCAACAAAATCCGAAACCTATGTGGCTTCTGGGTTTATTCTTTATGTTTTTGACTGCTTTATACAGATTCCAATCAGTTAAACATTGAATATCTCAGTTGTGGAAGCAAGAAAATAGAAAAGGAGGCAGGATGTGGTTAAAAGCATGAGGCTGTCTAGTCACCGACAGAAGTGCTGTTTGAGCAATTCAAGACAAGTCAGCATTTTTGTTTGTAGGACAAGTGAATCATGACTGTTATATTGTGTTAGAGGTGAGGCCTCACCTCTGAGGACAAGCCCTTAATTTGTCTGCATGCAGTTGATCAGGTACAAACTCCTGTGACTCTTTGCATAGGGATCATAGTTTCAAATTGTGTTGAGACATCAAAGAAGAGAAGTCTGAAACAAGTAAATATTAGCGGGGTTATAAGTAGAGAAACGGACCCAGTTACATATAGACCACAAAAGGCACATGACCTCCTCAGAACAGAAGATAGAGAAGAGGAAGGTACAGAGTCCTGAGGGATGTCACCTGAGAGAAAGCGATAGAAGGATGTGGAGATGCAGAAGGAGTAGCAAGTAACATGGGAAGAGAAGAGAGACTAGGTCATGGAAGCGTAGAAAGAGAATGAACCACTTTGTTAAAGGCAGCAGAGAGATTAACAACTAATATATGGCAGTCCATTTCATCAATAGATTTCAAAGCACTTTACCACAGTTTCCTATATGACCTCCATTGTACAGAGATGGGAAGTGGCTTATCCAAAGTCATCCAATAGGCCACTGGCAGAGTCAGAATAGAATCCAGATCTCATGAGACCCAGTCCAATATTCTACCCAGTAGGCAACACTGAGAATATGAATTAAGTGTCCCTTACCAGACACTTAGTGGAGAGGAGAGGGTGGAAGCCATGTATTAATTATGTTAGTAATTTATAATATAAAAAAGTCAAAAATGTTGATAAAGGCAGAACATTGATAGTTTCCCAGCAAAAATTGCATCTATACTATACGTACCCATGAAACATTTCAATGTTATGGAATCAGTGTTTTCTAACAAAAGCTCTTCCATCAGAAAAGCTCTAATATATTAATCTGCATGATTTGGTCTGAATGATTAGTTTTGACAATATTTTCTTCACAAAAAGATGATACACCAGAGGTTTTTACCCTGGGGAATCACAATCATGTGTCAGTTGCCCCATACCTTATATTGCTAAATGAAAGGTAAGTCCCAGATCTGTCCTAGCTAGATAGGAGGATGAAATACTGAGGGTGAAGGGGAAGAGCATGGAAAGGACTAAGAAAGAGTGAGATAGATACATTCAATATTATTGTGATGATGGTACCCAGAGAAACAGCTAATGAAAAAAAATGTTAATTTATATGCAATCTCCTTAATTAGAAATAAAAGATCTAGACTGGAGTCTATTGTTTCAGTTCCCTTGGATAAGCTAGAAAAAAAATTAGACACACATAATGGGTCCTTTATTTTTACCAGATCATAGTGGATTCACTTAAAGCAAACTAAGATTCACTTTTCTTTGATTATCCAAAGTGAAAGCAATTCCTGTCTTCCTACAATGTAAACATTTGTGAATGACTCATGTTTTGATTGTGCATCACACAAACAGTCCCAAATTCCACAGAAAAACAGGAGTCTCTGTCAATGCATAAAAATACGCTCAATAAGAAACAAATCCTACATAAGAAAAACAAATTTAGTTTTCTAATTACAGTAATATGTTAGACTAAGGGATCTGGTTAAGGCACTTAAAAATAGCTCTTTGATAACTCAGTATTTATCAAATTCATTGTAGAAAGAGAGATTCTAAGCTGAATCTTCTGGGGGTAAAAAACTGAAAACAAGCTCTTCCCATGTATTTTTTTCCTGTCTTAAAAAAAAAAAAAAAAAAAGAAAGAAAGAAAAGAAAAGAAAACCACCACCAAATATCACAATAGATGAAGCAAAAATCAGTATTATTTTTAATTACCCAGAAACCAATGCAAGAGATTATAAAATATTTGATTACATATTAAAAAGAAAAAAAAATGACTTGGGTTTTGCCACCAGAGTATTATAAAGGAGCCAGATAAATAGAGTTGTGACCAAATTCTAATTTAATAATCAGTAGAGTGAAACAGTGTGGGCAGGACATCCTTGCTGAATCAAAGTACAGGCCAAATTCCCATGCCCTGACTCTCATGGAGCAGTGCTTGAGTCCAAAAGAAGTTCCACTGAAGTCAGTGAAATTTCTTTTGGAATAAGGTGCTCATCAATGTGACTAAGGGTAGCGGAATCAGGTCCTTAACCAGGAGAACCTAGAGGTCTGGATTGGAAGTCCTATGTACTTAGAAACAGAGGCTCCCAACAGGCTGCAGAGTCATTGCTGAATCACCAAGGTCTCTTCACAAAAATTATTCTTTTTAAGGGCCTGTAACCCTGCTCTCATACAGGAGCGACAGTTAAGTTAGAGTTTGTAGGGAGAATGCGGTGCTTTCCAGCAAGCACTGACTGGACCCCTTAGGAACTGCCACTGGCCCATATTGGATACTGTTCTTGTTGCCAGGTGTCTCTTTCCGCACCTCAGAGAATGCTGCAAACATTCAAGCCTTAACTTGCAAGTGCTGCTCATCTTCACTGGCAAGACAGAAAACTATATCACTGTCTTTTGTAGTTCTTTTTCAACAATAGCAAGTTATACGAGGGGTCAATGGCAGCAGGATTAACCCCAAAAGGTGACTGAATTCGCTTTTTATGCCATCACCAAGCCCACATGGAGGAGGAGATTAGATTGCCCCCTAGCTTCTGTCCAGCATTCAGGTCATATAGGGAAGATAGCCCACATTTCCTGTCCTTCCACTTGTGAAAGTAGAATGAATTATATTGTAAAAATAGAATGGATTAAAGAAATGCTGTATGTTCCTTTAAGCAGGAATGAGGAATGTTGAAATATAGTTGTCAGGAAGAGAAACATTAAGATATAGAACAATGAGTCGCACCTAAGCTAATGGGACATTAACAGGAGATTGGTAAGAGTTAATAAGGAAATAAGATGTGTGTCTGGCCCCCGGAAAACGTATCAGTTTTGCTTCCTTTGTTTTCTTGTTAAGTTCGCCCCCCCTTTTATCTGTATAAATAAGACAGTCTGAGTCTTACATGGGGCTCACATTATCTGGTTGTATTAGCACAGCGCTGCGCTAATAAAACAGAGTGGTCTGACAAATCATGAGTCCTGATTCTAACTTTGACACACTTCTATAGAATACCCCAGTTTTCTCCCCTTCCCTGCCATTGCAGCAGCAAGGGTTAAGGATCTTTGAGGGTTAAGGATCCTGATGATGAAGTTCCACAGGAAATCCAGGAAGCCCCACTAATCCTTTTTCCCTGGTATGTATAGGGAGCCTCTCACTTGAATCTGTTGGCACCAATTCTCCTGCATAAAATGCTGACCATCATAAAGGACTCATGACTGGACTCATGTCTGTCCTCAAGATTCCACTGATAGCTTGAGATGTGTTACGTAATTGCATGGCATACCATATTCCAGGTAACAACAAGATAGGAATCATCTCCTGAACAGTGGTGCTTTTTCAGGACAAAATGAGCTTTTTTAGGTCCATTTGCTATTTGGGAGTCACGAATAGCAGGGAAGAGAGGCAAATTGATTCCATGTCTCTGTGGGGAATAGTGTTATTTATGTCAGTGGTTCGCAACCAGGGGTACATGTACACCTGAGGGTACACAGAGGTCTTCCAGGAGGTACATCAACTCATCTAGATATTTGTCTAGTTTTACACCAGGCTACATATAAGGCACTAGTGAAGTCAGTACAAACTAAGATTTCATATAGACAAAATGAGAAAGTCAGCAATTTTTCAGTAATAGTGTGCTGTGACACTTTTGTATTTGTGTGTCTGATTTTGTAAGCAAGTAGTTTTAAGTGAGGTTGAACTTGGGGGTACGCAAGACAAATCCGACTCCTGAAAGGGGTACAGTAGTCTGGAAAGGTTGAGAACCACTGATTTATGTCCCAAAGATCCAATAGGAGAATTTTTCACTTGCTGGAGTTGTATATATCCTTAGCTACTCTACAGCTATTTTCTTCTACATTTAAGCATGATGTTGTCAAGATACTGCCAGCTATGTCCCTTCAAGCCAGATTCTCAAATCCTAAATTTGGAATCCTGAAATAGTAGTTATCTCTGCAGTTTTCTTCCAATCATTCTGGTGTATGTAATCTTTCCTTTAACACCCTGGATAACATTTGAATAATTTTGAAAGAAAAGATTTGAGTTTTCTCCCTCCTTTCCTCCCTCTCCCTTTTCCAAAATGGTGACTTATCTGAAAAAACAGGAGCTCTTTGCGGATAGAAGAGTTTCCACTTTTTATTTTGATCTTATTTATTTATTGTCATCTTAATCAATGTGATCTGCACATTCCCAAAATTGTTCCATGGGCCCAGTCCAAAGCACACTGAAGCCAGTGGAAAGACTATTGATTTCAGTGAGCTGTAGAGTGAACCCTATGACATCCATGAAGGTGGGAGAAAGGAGAAGTCATGAAGAAATCTTGTGACAGTTGGTCAGTTTTGGAAAAAAATCAACAAAAGATCCAGAAAGGTTTAGATATTTCGAGGGGGGGGGGGGACAAGAGATATTCTTTGCAAGTGGGGAGAAGGGAGAGAAAGTTTCTAAAAAAAGTTAATTTAGTGGTGAGATCATGAACCTGTTATTTGGGTTACAGTGATTTTAACAGTCTCTTGCATTATAAAAAGATTTTCATATCTCAACTGACAGGTTCACTCAGTCTAATTAGAGGAGCTATTGACAAAAACTTCCTCCTTTGAAATATTTTTAGTAAATATTATACTCTCATGATTTCATTTAAAAGTTTATATATAATGTTTTCCTTTTTAATTAATGAGTCAAGTTCTGCAGTGCTTACTGACTCAGAATGCCCAGTGAAGTCACCACGCTGCTTTCTTTAAAAAGTTAAATATTTCTTCTCAGAAAGCATGGCATGAGTACAAATGTTCTATCAGCCATAGTGACAAACTATAAAGTTTCCAAACTTCTAAATCAGAATTTTGCTTTGCTCACAGAGGAAGCCAGAGAAAGTAAGCCCCTGGTCTACGCAGTGGGGGAGAGGGTGAAATTGATCTAAGTTACGCAGCTTCAACTACGTGAACAACATAGCTGAAGTCGACGTACTTAGATCGACTTACTGTGGTGTCTTCACCGCGGTGAGTCAACTGCTGCTGTTCCCCCGTCAACTCTGCCTGTGCCTCTCACGGCGCTGGAGTACAGGTGTCGAAGGGAGAGCGCTCGGGGGTCGATTTATCGCGTCTAGAGTAGACGCGATAAATCGATCCCCGCTGGATCGATCGCTGCCCGCCAATCTGGCGGGTAGTGTAGACATACCCTAAGGTTCATTTCATAAGAAGTAGGGTTCCAATTTTTGGTAAAAACACAGCCATCCCCTTTATTCTAGAAGAATGAGCACATCCCTTCAACTTCAGCACAAGTGTTGGAAAATAAAAATACGATCCAGTGAATCTGGCTCTCTTTTTCCATGTAGTAATTTTTATTACTTTTTCTACATGATAGTTACTGTGAACTGTTGATTGCCAATTTTATACTCAGATTTATAAGATAAACAAGACATGTTTATAGGACACCTGGCTGCTTTTTATTACTATTTAGTTGTATTGTGGTAGCACTTATGTCCACAATCAAGATTTGGGCCCCATTACATAAGCATTACACAGGTTTCTTGTACAAACACAACAAGACAGAACCTGGCCTGAGAAATGTACAGTTTAGGATGCTAGCCCTGTAAACCATTCTGCACATGGACAGCAGTTTGCAGAATCAGGGCCTAAGCCTCAACTGATTTAAATAAAGGCATACATGAAGGTAGACAGAAGTAGCTTGCAGAATCGGAGACAGGGAACCACAGGTAACCATGACAAACAAAAGGAGTGTATTGAAAATAAGACTGCATAACTCGGTATTGCACTAGTTGATGGTTCCTGAAGATACCAATTCCTTTTAAATAAATAAAATCAGCTGATTGATACACTTTGCAGGTCCCCCCAGACCAGTAAGGGGTTGTGTCACCCCCTGCCCTGTAGCCCTGTGCAGCTTTGGCTGAGAGCCTTGCCACCAGTAGCATGGTCATAGCACAGTTGTCTCACCCTGGCTTCCACCAGCCTGGTTACTCCTTGCAGGGTGACACCAACAGTGCCTCCAGTCCCAAGTCTCTCCAAAACCATCTCCCCTGTAGCATCAAGCCTTTCTCACTAGACCCTCATAGAGGTTATCTAGTTTGCTGCCTCCAGAGAGACACAACACACACCAGCCTACTAGATTAGCTGAGGATTTTACCCTTTACTGTATTGGTCTCCTCAGACAAAGGATCACCCAAAGTCTTTTTCCAGTTTCCTGTCTCCTCGAGGGGGGCAATGCCCTCTTAACTGGAGCACCCCCTCCTGGTGAGTTCCCATGTAAAGTTTCCTGCTGCAATTTTACAATGCAAATGAAGGCTTTCCCCATGCCTGCAAGCTGATCGGTGGTGTTTACTGCTGATGTGTTCCCATAGTCCATGGCTGGCAAGATAGATAGGGGGAATTTCTTTTGTCTAAGAAATCCTGTTTTATCAACTTTACCGGACATGCCTGGTTTAAAACACATTTTAGTCACATATTTCCAGCTCATCTATATAGTTCTTTGCATGTTAACCATACAGACATCACACCAGAATATTAATGATCAGTGAGTTACTAGTTTTCCAGTGATATATTACAAGACACCTTTAAACTAAATATGACAACAGTGTGTGGGATGCACAGAGCTGTTCAGGCCAGCTGAGATTCACAGCTACATACCAGGGAGCCCCTTGCCCTCAAGTAATGGAGTGCTCTTAGGGTCACAAGTACCAAATCTTTTCAAATAAATAAAATCAATTGACTGATAAACCAACTAGCAATGGTTTAGATGTGTATTTCTTATAGGGCTCTTAGCAGAGATAGGTCTTTAGGAGGAATTTGTTCCATATTTTCCTTTAACATCACAAACAAATTTAGCAATCAGCTTTGTTCTCTCCTAGGGTGCAATTCACTGAGGCTATTCATGTTTTTATAGTAAAGCACATATTTACACACTCAGAACTTCGCAGGATTGATTCCTTAAAGAACAGACAGCCAAAAAAAAAGGCAGAATGAGGTAGAGTCCTTAATAACAAATTTACTACTCATGTGAGGAGTTCTCACAGTAATCACATTCACATCCTTTGGCCACTATCAAACCCTGGCCCTCATTCTGCAGAGCGAAACATGTGCTTAACCCTTGAGCATGTGCAGAAGTCTTTGAAAGTTCAGGGCCTATCAGAGTAGCTCTATTTAAAACTTGAACATATACCGAACCCTCAGTCTGAAGATAACCGGTCACATAGTTCAACATGATAGCTATGAGCAGAACGCTGCTCTGTATAGTTAATCAGAGGAAGGTGAAAGGAACCCTGCTACGTATTAAAGGCAGATGGCCTCAGCAGGCTTTCATGTTTAGTCAGGAGTTATTAATCTATGACCAAAAGAGCAGGTGGCTGTCAAATATTGCAAGAGTATTCCACAAATCACGTAACGCTCTAGCAAAGAAACTGAATACCTTTTTAGGATGTCAAAAGTGGAAGATTCTGCCCAACTACACAGTAATTGCAATATTTAGACCAGGGGTCGACAACCTACGGCACGCAAGCCAATTTTGAGTGGCATGCCGCTGCCTGTCGCGGTCCTAGCCCCCAGCCCCACTCAGGCCCCCCGCCCACCGCTCTCCCCTGCGGGGGCAGGAGGCAGAAGCTTGGTCCTGCGGCAGCCAAGCTCCCCCCTCCCCCGCTTCTTCCCCCAGCGTGGTGCTTTCCTGCCCCTCCCCCTCCCTGCTGCTGATCAGCTGGTCGCCCTTGCGAGGGGGAGGGGGCAGGAGTGGCAGCCTGCTCGCTGCTCCGTAGAGGAGGCAGAAAAGAGGTAGAGATGGGACCTTGGGAAGGGGGTGGAACAGGGCATATCCCTGTGGAGTAGGGCTGGGAGCACCCCCATGAGCCGAGCACCCCAGCCCTTACCCCCACGACCCCACCCCCCCCCCCCGGCCCCCCCCCCCCCCCCCACCCCCAGCCCTCTGCCCTGCACCTCCACACACACCCAGCCCTCTGCCCTGATCCCTGAAGTCCCCCCCACACCCAGCCTTATGCCCTGCACCCCCACACCCCTCCAGCCCTCTGCCCTGACCCGCCACACACCCCCAGCCCTCTGCCCTGACCCGCCACACACCCCCAGCCCTCTGCCCTGACCCCTGAACCCCCCACAGCCCCACTGCCCTGACCCCTGAACCCTCCCACTGCCCTCTGCCCTGCACCCCCCACACCCCCTCAGCCCTCTGCCCTGACCCCTGAACCCCCGCCCCCAGGTCTGGGGTCCTGGTTGCCGGCCCCTTGCCAGCCGGCGTCCCGGCCGCAGGCCCCGCTTAGCCCGCTGCCGGCCTAGCAGAACAGAACCCCAGGCTGGAAGTGGGCTGAGCAGGCTGGCGGTGTAAGATCAGCATTTTAATTTAATTTTAAATGAAGGTTCTTAAACATTTTGAAAACCTTGTTTACTTTACATACAACAATAATTTAGTTATATAATATAGACTTATAGAGAAAGACCTTCTAAAAAACATTAAAATGTATTACCAGCACAATAAATGAAGACTCGGCACACCACTTCTGAAAGGTTGCCTACCCCTGATTTAGACAGTAGTAAAGAGAACTGGAAATGCTACATCCCCCTCATTTTCCATTAAAAAGTACTATTACTTTAAGTATGTATATTCAATGTAGTAACTTCACTTGCAGGGCAAAAGAAAGGAAAGAGCTTAAAATAAAAACGACTTCTGTAATATTGGATTGAAAGTATTTAATGGCCAAACTCCTACTCCCCTAGACCATTATATTTACAGTTTGTATTATAGGAGTATCTGCAGGCCCCAGCAGAGATCGGGGGCCCATTGAGCTAATCGCTGTACATACACAATAGGAGTTCATCCCCTGCTCAGGATTGCTTACAACCTGGACAGACAGAACAGACTGAGGGTGGGATAGAAGTAGTAACATTACATCTTCCCCATTTTACGGATGGGGAACAGTGTCAGTGTGTGTTATGGTCAGATTTCCTAGCGCTCAGATCCCATTTAGGCACATAAGTGAAGTAGCCAGATTTTCAGATGTGCACTGCACCCAGCAGCCCCCATTCACAAAATTACACAGGAGGTGTGGAGCTGAGCCAGACACTTAATCCAGACCTCCTGCATTCCAGTCCAGTTCTTTAACTGCAAAAGCATCCTTTGGTAGTGTTGCCAGGTGTCCGGTTTTTGATCGGAACGCCTAGTCGAAAAGGGACCCTGGCGGCTCTGGTCAGCACTGCTGACTGGGCCGTTAAAAGTTGGGTTGGTAGCACAGCAGGGCTAAGGCAGGCTCCCTGCCTGCCATGGCTTCGTGTGGCTCCCGGAAGTGGCGGCCATGTCCGGCTTCTAGGCACAGGAACGGCCACGGAGGCTCCGTGAGCTGCCCCCACCCCGAGTGCTGACTCCACAGCTCCTGTTGGCTGGGAACCATGGCCAATGGGAGCTGCGGGGGTGGTGCTGCGGGCACGGGCAGCAACAGCTGCCTGGCTGCCCCTGCACCTAGGAGCTGGACATGGCAGCTGCTTCCGGGAGCCACACGAAGCCAGGGCAGGCAGGGAGCCTCCTTAGCCCTGCTGCGCCACTGATTGGGAACCGCCTGAGGTAAGCACCGCTTGGCTGGAGTATGCAGCCTGAATGCCTCCTGCACTACAAATCCCTGCCCCAGGTCGGAACCCCCTCCTGTACCTTAACTCCCTCCCAGAGCCCACACCCCAACCCCCTACCCCAGCCCTGAGCCCCCTCCCACAGCCAAAGTCGCTCCTGAAGCCCACACCCCAACCCCCTGCCCCAGCCTGTAGCCCACTCCTGCATCCCGAACCCCTCCTTTCCATGGAGCCTGCACCCCCTGTCAGAGCACTCACCTCCTCCCGCACCCGAACCCAGTGAAAATGAGTTAGCGTGGGGGTGAGCAAGCAACAGAGGGAGGGGGGATGGAGTTAGTGTGGGGTGGGGCCTCGAAGAAAGGTTGGGACAGGAGCAGGACAGGGCAAGGGTGTTCGGGTTTGTGCGATTAGAAAGTTGGCAACCCTATCCTTCGGCTCAGATGCCCATTGACATCAACAGCAGCAGTAACTGGGCCCAACATGCCCAATGCCCAATCCAGCATTTAACACATTGTTACAGTAATGCCTGTGATTTTACTGAAGTGTAACTCAAATATTAAGTAGGAAGATACAAGTCACATAAGTACTGTGCAGACGTGCTATTGCGCTAAGCTTCCAATTAAAATATGGTTGAATGCAATTCAAATATATCCCACTGCAAATAAAAACTGTCCTTGAAGCTGGTGACTCTTTGTGGTCATTAAAAAACAGCTACACTAATTTGCACAAGTGATTTAGCATGATTTTTAAATCCTGGCATGTAACTATTGGTGTTTTATTAATCAAAAGGCATTTTTCAATTTTAATTCAGTTTGGCTTAATTGTTAACAAAAACCATGGTGAAAATTATTCAATGAAACCCCTTGGCAAATAAAAATGGAATCCATGTGTTCGACTTCAAACTGGATAAATTGAATCTATACCATTAACACAGAAAAGGTGGTATGTGAAAAGAGGAGGAAGTATCCCAGGGGCTGTCAGGGTAACAGGTTTATCTGATTTATGCATCTGGTGCCTTAATTCATGGAGCTCTAAAAGTCTGGAGTTACAAGTCATAACTCACTGCCATCAATATGCACCTATTATGCAATAAATTCTGTAAAAGCACAGCAAGAAGATAAACAAACTACTGGAGCTTACAAGAAATAAGGAACTAACATACATACAACCAGGAATATTGTTCTTTAGTATTCTGGGGAAAGTAGCTGTTTAATATCACTAAAAACTCATTAGGAAAAAATGCCATAGACTTTCCTAAAATGTTATTCTGTTCTAGATCTAACTGTTTTGAAAATAAGATCCCAGTATGAATTATCCTACTTAAAACTATTGCTAGTGGCTAATTATTTGTATTTCTGGTGTATGACATGGCAGTAATATAAAAGATAACTCAAGGGAGCATAAAAATCCCTCCTATTTTCCTTTGTTGCATAAAAATATTGAAATTGTCAAATTTGTGCATGTCAGGAGCTTTAGCATATTACTAGTTAGGTAATTTTTATACATGAAAGGAATAAAGTGAATGGTGCTTTAATGTAATTTGGGGGGGGGATGGAGGGAACAAATATTCATTACTGTTGGTTTCAGAAAGTAAAAACTAAAAGTGTTTTTAAAAATAATCAAAGAATCTGCTGTAGCTCAGGGAATTAGTCCTTTGTCTCTTATGCTTAGGATTCCATTTTGAGTCCAGACCAATGTATGTCTCCAAAATCTCCTTTGATTCTATAATCTCAGGTAATTAAATGGCTGGAAAAGCACCTAAATGAAGTTTAGTTCTCTCATTTCAGTTTTAATGCAAAAGTATGTGCTTGTGAAATGACAATTTTTCTTCTAGGACTTGGTTTGGCCTAAAGCTAGTCCAGCAAGCTAGTTCTTATCTGTACTATGGCTATACTCTAGAAGTTTTACTTCAAGAAAAACTTTAAGCCAGTTTCTTCACAGGAATAGGGGGTAAAATGTATTCTTAGTTGCAGTTACAATCATCACAGAGCAATTTACAGAACCACACAAAGAGACAGCAAATGAAGGTAAGGAGTATGAATGATCATGAAACCCAATGGGCAAGATAAACAATTTATCATGGTAAATGATTAATCTTATAAGCTATTGAGCACATCCTCAAAAGAATCTTTGTATGTATATATTTTGTTTCAAGAACTCATATCAGACTATTAAAGCAATTCAAACATCTAGTTTCCTTTTCATTATTAATATACTGGATTACTTTTTGCTTCGGTCAGTTTGGACAAGGAAAATAGCTATAAAATAAAACTGAGTCTATCAGGAACTAACATAATGCTATGTTTGGGTTTCAAATAGTAAGTTATTGTTTTGCCATATACCATAGAATCAAGAAGATTTTTCAGAATTCTGCTTCTCAGCTATATAGAGAGTTGGGAGCAAGGCAGTTCCAGAATATGAATGTTGTGCTACAGTAGAAATCAAGGGCTAAATTCTCCCCCAATTTACACCCCCATGCAACACGATTGGCTTCAATGATGCTGTATGGAGTATAAATCAAGGCATAATTTTCCCATAAATTAAAATTTTAAGACACACATCTTTAATTTTGTATATAATTATAAAGATCTAATTGATGTGACATTTAATTATTCCATGCCAGATGTATGAAATTTTAAATACTAACAATTTTTAAACAGTAATTATATTAAATTCAGAAAGCTTGTTAGATGGATTAAGTTAGTCAATTTCCATTTCTTCTGTATCATGAAAGATCTCTATGATAACCAACATACCCATTATTTATCTTTTTCCTAAAACTAATTCATGTTCTAAGTTTTGCTATCTGTACAAAAAGAAAAAGGAGAAAACAATGAAAATGACAGTGTCACACACTATAATAGACAGCTGTATGAAAAGGACAGAAAACACTTTCATCCCAAAGAAGCATGCCATATGCACTGTTTTGTCATCTTTCTGTCCCCTCCCCTTCCCCTCCCCCGTGCAAACAATTTCAGAAATCTTTAGAGAATAGTTACTAGTGCAAACACACCCAATGGGGACTGATGTAGCATCATGTCATCATCTACTGTACTATATGTATGTTTAAACAGAGGCATCATTTTAGTAAATTGCTTTCCAGGCCCACCAATTTGGCACAGGAACACACTGAAATCTGGGTGTCCCAAGGGTCATAGGAGTCTTTTGGGCTAAAGCCACCCTCAATGTGACTGCCTCGAGATAGACATTAATAAATAAACTCAAGATCTCCTAGCTAAATACACTTTAGGAAAGACATCAACAGGCTCACATTGTCCTCTAATAAATATAAATCAGCAGTGATGGTTCGAGTTAAAGGAGCTGCATGGTCTTTTTCATTTACAGTCCAGCAGCAATCAAATGATTATTTTTCTTCCTGAGGCCAAAGGCAATATTTTTTTAGTCTTCAAAAAGGTAAATCAGTGTAGCAGTAAGACAGACAACTTCAGTACCTTTAATTGTGTTGACTACTTCTGTCAGCAAGGTCATTCATTAACTGTAGCACCACAAGAACTGTGCGCATTGTTCATCACATTCTTTCCAGCTAGTGATGTTCTTTTACTGAAGTGTTTTATACTGGGAGAAGTTGACAAATTTTCATTAAGCTAAACCAAGTTTATACGGGGATTGGTGCTGCAATCAGTCAACCACTGCAAACTTTAACTTGAATTACTACTACCTATCTGTTTGCAATACAGCCCATGGTAGGCATTTTCCAGATATAAAAGAATGGATCATCTCCACCCCATGGAGCTCATAATCTAAGGACAGACATGAGAGGCTAGGGAGGGAAGCAAACAGCACAATTTCCTACAGAAATCAATAAGATTCATTGTAAGCAACACTGAAGAAATGTAGTTTGTAAGAGGGATGTAAAAAAATGGAAAGGGTTAAGGGCATCATGGATGAGCTCACGGAGGTTGAAACATGTGTAAGGGGATGTGTGGAAGAACATACAGAGACAATTGCCATGGAGTTCTCTCGCTCCCATGAGTCAAAAAAACCCACCAATCTCTGAGGAAGTGTGAAATTGCTATAAAGTGTTAGGATTTCAGCACTGTAACCAGTGTCATGATTCAAAATAAGTAATATTTTATTAATCAAACTAAAAAAATCTGTGAAATAAAATGTAACAAGCAGAACATGTTGTCTTAAGGGTCTGTGCACAAGTCTGGTGGATAAACACAAAAATCCATTGTGCCAACTGCCAAAGAGTTTACTGTTTATTACAAGTAACTTCTTCCTCAAATGGGACAAAACACCTTACACCAAACACACTGCTCTCATGGGGTTTATCCACAAAGGCTAGCATCTGAGGTCTCTACTGAAATCTTGTAACTGATCAATACTAATAGGCATTATGGTGTATGTATAGGTAATATTTAAGGAATAATGTAACTATATTGAAAATTATGCACTTATGGTCTTGGAGGGAAAGAGAGTCACCAGGGAATCATAGGTCTTGGTGATGGCCCATTCAAGTGGGAGGGAGTTCTCACACCTCCCTGGCTAGCAGATTACGTGATGTATTGTTCAACTGTCCACTGTTGCAACAACCCAGAAAAGTCAATGGAAAACCATCAAAGACAAACTAGATCAACTGAAACCACTTGGAAGTGAAAAGGAATCAGCAGTAAGGGGAGCACCCGGACTATGAATAAAGACAAAAGACGGATTCAGTGTACCACAGGGTGGAGAAAGATACTCTCCATCCATTCACTGAACAGCTCTGATAAGGAGTAGTAGAGGTACTTTATGAAGATTGGGTCCTGGCTTCTTAGGGCCAGCAAAAGCTGCAAAAGACTGAACTTTGGGGGAGCAGTGGTCTAAGGTAAAACTGTTACCCAAAGAAATCCCAGACCCTCCATTTCCAAAGGAACAGTGTATCCAGTAATCGGGGGACCCTTTGAAGGGACTTGGGAGGGAGGGCACATCTATTGTCAATCAGCAGGGCTGGGATAGCCCAGAGAAGAGTGGCTGACAGGCTGTTGTGTTACAGAGCTAACTCCCAGCTGGCACAGGCAAAGCTCTCACACACTGGAGGCAGGTGGCAATAAGGTGACTCTCAGCCTGGGGTACCCTGAAATGCATCACAGTAACATGACTACTTTACTGGGAGGAGGTGTTAATGATGAATTCTAACTTCAGTGATTTGCAACTATGGAGCCCAATCCTGTAGTTGTTACTCAGAGGCAAAACTCACAGTATAGCTCCTCCCCAGCTCAGTATGATACATTGTTCCTCACACACTCCAGGTGTCACCAAGTGGGCCAACTGAACCCTCAGACTCCCATTAACGCTTTCACTGCCAGTGTGGGCTGTATATACTGCATCACAGCACCTGATAAATAATTGGCAGTCAGATGATTCTCAACTTCAGTGTCAGCATCCGCAACTCTTGATTTATTGAGTCCCAATGGAACTTGTGCTACTAAATCCCTTGACACTTTTGAGACTCTCCCCGAAGAGTTAAAACTTTGGGTAGGCACTAGGCACACTACCCTTCACCATAAAGGTCACAAAAATCTAGTAATATTTTCACCTCTTGATATACTATCAGCAGTTACAAACCTCTTCCATGGTCTACTTTTTTATGGCCCCAATCCAACAGAGCATTTAAGCATGTGAATAGTCTCTGCTGACTTCAATAAAACTACTCATGTTCTTAATGTTAAGCATGATGCGCTTCAGTGCTGGATCAGGAACTAGGTCGCTGGCTTCCTTAAAGGCGGATACATCTGACAGCTGTATGAAAAGGCAGCAAACAAAACACTATTAAAATAAACGTGGCTCAAAAAACCCCCCAAAAAACCACATTTACTCAACGTAGTATGTCCATGTACATTTGAAAGGAAAAAATAAAATGCCAACTCCATTATATAAAGCTTATTTCTTCCTAAAAGAACTAAAACAATGTTTTTGCAAAAATAGCCCACACAGCCTTAAAATTGTAGATAAAATAGTGTTTAGATGAATACATTTATATTATTGATGGTTCTCTTGACCTGTAAAGAACTTTTGGAATGAAGGACAATTCCAATTACTATACCATTCAGAGAGTCCTGTGGCACCTTTAAGACTAACAGATGTATTGGAGCATAAGCTTTCGTGGGTGAATACCCACTTCGGAAAGCTTATGCTCCAATACATCTGTTAGTCTTAAAGGTGCCACAGGACTCTCTGTTGCTTTTTACAGATCCAGACTAACATGGCTACCCCTCTGATACTTTATACCATTCAGCACTCTGATAGCGTCTCCTTTCTTCTAAGAAGGACTGTAGGATTTGGGGAACTAGACCTAAATGAGGCCTGAAAAATATATCAAATTAAGTGATTTTTAGAACCCACTGATGTGAAAGTGCTTCTGTTTGGGTCAGAAATCACAAGTCAAAAAGTGGCAGTTTTCCAGATCTTGACATTGTAACTTCTCCCTTAGGAGAAATGGAAGTGGGCAGGGTGGCTGAGTGACCTTGATGCACTGAGCCAGCATAGCAAGGCACAAGTCAGCACTGCAAGAGTGTGCTGCAGGGAAGCTGGTGATGTTATTAAAGCCAGACAACAGGAGGAATATTGCTAGAGGCATTAATATTACAATAAGGCTTTGTGAGAGCAGGGGAAATGGAACAAACAAACAGTAGCCAGGGGAGGAGTAGGATCAGAAAAAAATATATACATGCTCTCTACAACACTTACAGAGAATGCAATTTCATCTGTCAAGCATTATAAAGGTTGTTAAAAGAAAGTATATTCAGAAGATTCTTGAAAGTCACAGTATAATGACAGTCAAGGTATCAAAGAGAGAGAAATGCATCATAAGTGTTATGCTTGTACTGAATGTACGATAAGTTACTCTGAGCAGCTACAAATTATGAAAACCAGAGTAAAAAAAAAAAAATCATGAGTTTAAAAACCTTGAGAACTGTCAAGAGCAAACAAACTAAGTGCAGTAGAAGGGAGCAGGACTTTACTGACTTGTCCTTTTCAAAAGTTAAAATCTGTGTTACTTACTGGCTGTACCAAGAGGGGTGTAAAAAGAAAGCACATTGTCATATATATGAGACAGATTAAAGGATACTCACAGGCTGTATTTGCTAACAAGTCTGGTGCAAAATTCAGTTTCCAATCAGAAAGACCCTGACGTATTTTCTCAGAAAGCAGACGGAAATAAGAATCTGAACCTAGGACATCTGGTGTAATAAAGTGCAGACTACCCTTATTCCAAGTAGTGTTTTTTCCAATGAATCACTGTTTTTCCTAGGAGTTTACCAGATAGTGGAAGAGGTGTTCTGGCTATGGCATGTTGCCTTTTCCTGCACATAGGAATGAGCATATTTCCAATGTATTATTCTCTAATCCTATACCAACATGATTCTAGGAAGGTAACTGAAAATGAGGGGATTCTCAGTTAACATTCATTTAAATTAGTTGTTTTGCCTTTCATGATCTATTGTTGTGACTAAGGACACTTCAGTTTAACTAAATAAATCGAATGGATCTAGATGCTTTCACTTTTCGATGGTAGTGGGTCCCAGCCTGAGCCTTTCATTTTGAACTGGAAAACTCTTTACACCATTTTCCCCTTCTGGGATTTTATTTTGGGGGCAGTGATTTCTTTAGGCTATGATTACCCTTGTACCTCACCAGCAACTGTCTCTGTAGAGAGGGGCATTTTGATTTCCAGGCGGTAGAGGCATTATTTCCTGTATTATCATGTTCAATAGGGTATTTCAGTGTCAGGATGCCCCGCTTACTTTGGCCTTCATCCCCAACATAGCTGTCCTTCTGGCCCATCCCTATCATCACACCCTGGTGCCTAGGGCACCCCACAATGGAGGGGAACACAGCACGGGGGGCATCATCCCCAGCAAACCCAGCCTTGCACATACCAGAGCCATTGTTCACAACTAGAGCAGCAATCTCTTCATCAACCATAGCTATTAACAGGCGGAGCAGGCTAATAACTACCAGAAGGATGTTTTCATAGCCACTGCTACTGGAGAAGTCCTTTTTTATATTTCTGAACTATAGTTTAGAACACTGATCTTAGCTTTGACAACTAGAACAAACCAATTCCCTATCTACTGTAGCAAAAATGTTTAATTCCTAAACACCATTATACAAAAAAATTGTAAACTGATTCTCAAATGTGCATAATAATAAAAAGGCTAATCTCTTTAAAAAAAATGGGGGGGAGGGATAGCTCAGTGGTTTGAGCATTGGCCTGCTAAACCCAGGGTTGTGAGCTCAATCCTTGAGGGGGCCAATCAGGGAACTGGGGTAAAAATCTGTCTGGGGATTAGTCCTGCTTTGAGCAGGGGGTTGGACTAGATGACCTCCTTAGTCCCTTCCAACCCTGATATTCTGTGATTCTATGATTGTCAGTGATTTGAGGAGTCTTTATCAGGTAGGGAGCCCCAGTCCAGAATCAATCTCCATCCTAAAAAAACACCTCCAACAACTCCTGGCTTCCTGATGAGAGCTGGGCAGCTGCCCGGGCTCCCAACGGGGAGATCAGCGCTCAGAGCCTCTTGTGGAGGTGGAGTTATCATGTCAGTGTAATGGGGCACGTACATTAGTGAGAGCAAGGCTGCAATGTGTACGCTGACTGTAAAGGGGTGCGGACTCACCCCTGTGGCGACTCCTGCTGGTCGTCTCGGGAATTAGCTCTCCCAGCATCTGGAGCGCCCTCTGCAGGCTGGTGATCCGCTTGCCACTGGCCCGTGTCCCGCCCAGGACCCCGGTGCCCCTTTCTCTGGGTCTCCCCCTCCCAGGGGACCCCTCCACCCACTATCCCCCCACCTTGCCTCAGTCGTAGGCTACTGCCAGTCACCAACGAGCCCCCGCGCCCTGGGGCAGACTGCAGTGTCAGCCACTCATCATAGGCCAGGTTGGGTTTGGACCTGCTGCCGTGGCCTACCCCTGGGCTGCCCTCTGCAACCCCCAGTACCTCTTGGCCTTCTGCTAGGCCGCAACCTGGGGCTTTCCAGGCTAGAGCTCCCCAGCTCCGCTGCCTTTCCCCAGCCCTGCTCCACTCAGGTACCCTGTCCTTAGCTCCCTGCAGCCAGGCCCTCCTCTCTCTGAAGGCACAGAGAGACTCCTGAGCTCCTGGCTCAAAGCCTTTTTATAGGGGCCGGCTGTGGTCTGTTTGGGGCGTGGCTCCCAGCTGTGCCTACTTCCCCAATCAGCCTGGGAGCTGCTTGCCCCAGCCACAGCCCTCTGCTGGGCTGTTCTAAGCCCCTCAGGGCAGGAGCAGGTGACCACCCCGCTACACTGACATAAATAGGTTGATGTAAGCTGCCTTACTTCAACCTAACTCTAATGTAGCCCAGGCCTAAAACGCCCTTGCTCCAAATTAAGTCAATTAGTTCTTATCCTACCCTCAGTGTACATGGAGTACAGTTGATCACTGTCCCCTTTATAACACCTTTTACGTATTTGAAGACTTACATCTCCCCTTAGTCTTCTCTAGACTAAACATTCCCAGTTCTTTCAACCTTTCAGCATAGGTCTTGTTTTCCCAAACCTCTTACAATTTTTCTTGCTCTCCCCTGGATTCTCCAATTTGTCCACATCTTTCATCAAACATGGTGCCAAAAACTGGACAATGCTCTCCAGCTGAGGCCTAAGTGGTGCCAAGTAGAGCAGAACAATTACTTCCTGTGTCTTACATACAACACTCCTGTTAATACACTCCAGAGTTAGATTTGCCTTTTTTCACAACAGCATCACATTGTTCATCCAAATTCATTTTGCGTCCACTATATCCTTTTCTGCAGGCCCACTGCCTAGCCAGTTATTCCCCATTTTGTATTTGCACATTTCACTTTCCCTTCACACATGTAGTGCTTTGCACTGGTCTTTATTTAATTTCATAATAAAAGATTTCAGACCAATTCTCCAGTTTATCAAGATCATTTTGAATTCTAATCCTGTCCTCCAAAATGGTTGCAACCCCTCCCAACTTGTCATCTGAAAATTTTATAAATGGGCTCTCTACTCCATCATCCAAGTTATTAGTCAAAGTATTGACTTGTATTGGACCTAGAACAGACCCCTGCAAGACCCCACTTGATAGGTCTCCCTAGTTTGACAATGAACCATTGAAACTACTCTGAATACAGAAGTAATTTCATCTAGACCATATTTTCCTAGTTTTCTTATAAAAAAGTCACGTGGATTGTGTCAAAGGCCTTACTAAAGTCAAGATCAGTGGTCCCCAACCTTTTTCGTCTGGCGGGCACCAGACGACGAGCCATGGAGGACCGTGACGGCGGCCGAGCATCTGCCAAAATGCCGCCGACAAGCGGCAACGTCAATAGGCATCGCCGCCGAAATGCTGCCGATTTTCGGCAGCATTTCGGCAGTGATGCCTATTGACATTGCCGCTTGTCGGTGGCATTTCGGCGGATGCTCATCTGTCGGCCAGTACGCAGGCGCACTTAGACGGCCCGGCGGGCATCATGGCGCCCACGGGCACCACGTTGGGGACCCCTGGTCAAGATATATCACAGTTATAGCTGTATTGAAGTCAATGGAGCCACATCTATTTTACACCCACTACCTTGAGGAGAGTACAGGGGAGTAGACAGGAGTTGATTATTTTCCATTAAACAATGGAGAACAGTCCAATGTTCAGTTCATGACTGCAAGACAATGACATATAAGCCTGCCAGCTTGAGGCCATATCCATGCCCTTATGCACACTTAAGTTTCAAAATCTTGTCAAGCATAGCATCAAGCCTGCTAGAAATTTTTCTTTTATGAAAACGTATGGAAATTCAAATAATATATTCTTTTCAGAATGGGTGGTAATATTTATTCAAACAGATAGCAAAAAGTCAGAAACTTATCTCTAGATTATAAATTTCATATTTGAAAGTCTAAATTTTTTGGATGCAAACACAGCTCTATGCAGAAAACATGGTGTTTTCAAACATTCTGTGTAAGTTTAAAGTGCACGTGATTGTTTTATATGCTTTGATGTTTTCGAAACTGCATTGAACTACCAAAGCTCTGGCATAAATAGATGCAATATCCATCAGTGCCAGCAAGAGTTGCATCTGCTCATGGATTGAACAGGGCCCATTATATAGTAAAACACCAGAAGTCATTTTGTTTTCCATTTTAAAAGTCACCACTCCTGAACATGTTAGAGATATGTTCTCACAGAGTTTACAAGACTACAAGTCTCTACAAGACTAAGGTCTAGGATACATTGAAAGCTTTACTGGTAGAACTATTTCACCTACACATAATTTTTACCCAAGTAGTTCTACCAGTAAAAACCCTGGTGTGGACGGGGGCTGGACAAACTGATCTTTCACTTTGATGGCAGTTGGCGGGGTGGGGGGGGGAGAGACGGTGAGGAGCAGTGACTATTCCAGTATTTTATACTAACAGGAACAGCTTCAACAAGAGAGATTGGAACTCTGGAGCAGGGATTTGAACCCAGGTCTCCCCCCTCCATGGGCTGTGTCCTGACTACTAGACTAAAAATGATAATGGAGAGCACCACCTCCTCCTCTGGCCCCCTTGTGAAGCTAGGCACCCCCAAAAAATTGTCAAACTATTTGGCAAGTCAGTGTCAAATTCACAAATACTTTCAGGCAGACTGTGAGCGTTCTCACAGCACCCAGGACTAAGTCCCCTTGTTATCCCCTGCCTCCAGCGAGAGTGAATCTTTCTTGTCTCTCTCACCAGCAGAAATTGGTTCAATAAAAGATATTACCTTGTCCTCACCCACCTTGTCTCTCTCATAAGCTGGGACCAGGACAGCTACCGCAACACTGCAAACAATCACCCACTCAAGACAGCAGTAAGTGTCATGGCCGAACATGCTCCCCGCAGCATTCCCTAAGGCATTCTGCCTGCATACCCTCTACAGGCACAATGCTTCAGGCACCTCCACTCAGCTACTACAGCTCCACAACCCTCTGCAAGGAGTGGAGCTATTTACCATGGGAACTGTCAGGTTACTATGCTGAACTGATTTATCTTTTTAGAAGCAGTTTCTTATTTCTCATCGCCAAGGTCTCATTTTAAGCCTATATTGTGAATGTTAAACTAGGTGATTTGGGATAGGCGGTGGGGTCCTGTCACATTTTAGAGATTATCTCAAATCAAGACCAAACTTTAGCTTTCCCAAAGTTCAGGCTGTTCGGATTCTTTGATCTGAGTCTGCCCCATACGAAGACTGGCCTGAACTGAGTGCTCCGGCAAGTTCACATCCAATGTATTTTATAATCAGAAATGGCCTGACCTAGATGGATCCAGATGTGGACCCAGGAATTGTTACAGTTCATACATAATTTGGATTTTTATCCAAGCCCTTTAGATTGGAATTCAGGTCTGGCATCTGTCTTGGATCCCCAGGATCAGTATTATGCCCTGGCTTTGGAAGAGTCCCTTGGAGGAAAACCCTTCGATGTGGTAGACCCCCAGGGGTCTCACCAGGGGTGCCGGAACACAGGGGGCCAGGGCCTCATCACTTTTAAACGTGATGGTTTGGGCACTGGTGCCCCCCACCCATCCCACTCACACACTTCTAGGGAGCTTCCAGCACTCCTGGGTCTCACTCTTCTTTCAGGATAGGCCACACAGCCTCCTGAGACTGAACCTGGAACTTTGGCACTCCTGCGTCACACCATGAGGTCTGTTCAGCAACTCCAACTGAGACAGACTCTTGGCGGAGACTTGTACACTCCCCAAGTATTTGCAGTGACACTCAAACAGCATTTTCAAAACAGGAGGGTTTATTGGTCAACTGGATCACAACATAGGAAGTCCTTAGGATAGCACAGAGAAATGAAAATTAAAGCATAATCCATTCTGATTAGCCCATTGTCAGGCTCTCATTCTGACCTCCTTAGTCAGTTCTCTAGTAAGAGAGCTCCCAGCTTCCTCCAGAAGCCAACCCTTCACCCTCCCAGCTTCAAGTCCTTTGTTCTCAAGCTGAGGTCTTTCCTCAGCTTCCCTGCTGAGAGGTGGGAGAAATCCATCTCCCTCCAGGTCATAGGTTGCCAGGTGTCAGTGTGCTGGTGATTGGGTTTTCCATGGTCTTCTTGGATTTTTCCACCGATATGGGGTCACCCTGGGACAATCCTTTTTAATTACCTATTTGGGCTCAGACAGTTAGGCAACACAAATACCTAAGTCGTTTAGCCTGCCCTGAAAGTAAACTTAGACTTTCCCCTCTGCTCCTACTGGGTAGCCATGCAAAATAGAGGGGGAAATGAGGCACACATATGCTTCATAAAAATATTACAGAAAATTCCCACTTTGCCACAGCAGCCAATGTAGGAAATCTCATGAGAAGAGCTAGGAGTGTGATTTCTAACATTTCTGCCTTCTTAATTCCTTTCCACCAGCATTCTTCTTCCCCTTTGTCCCACTGGAGCTCCTATTCTCTCTTGCAAGCCCCCATATGCCATATGCCTCCATCCCTTGGGCACTTCACATAGTGCTGACTGACTGATTCTCCCCCTCCTTGAAGCAGAAGGTAAGTTATGACTCTGAACCCCAATCCAGTAGAAGTCTCCTAGGATGGTGGTTTAGATCAAAATCTGCCCCTTTATCATAACAAGATCCAGCAGTTGGAAGCTGAAGTTAGAAAAATTCAAACTGGAAATTATATGCATTTTTTTAATAGCGAGGGCAATTAGCCACTGAATCAACTTACCAAAAGATGTAGATTTTCCAGCAAAATTCGATGTCTTAGTAAAAGATCTGCTCTTGTGATTGGGTATGATTCAGGAATTACATTAAAATGCTTCAACCAGTGTTATGCATGAGGTTAGACTGGAAGATATCTTCCCTTCAGGGCTTAAAAAAATCTATGGACCAGATCCTCAGCTTGTGTAAGTCAGCATAGTTCCATTTACTTCAATGGAGTTGTGCCAATTTAGACAGGCTGAGGGTCTGTACCTGTGTATGTTCAGGATCCTATGACATTTTCCAGATGAAAATAGGTTGCCCTGGTCAACATTCCTTCCCTTTACTTAAACAAGTTATTTCCAAGGCTGTGGGTGGGCTATTGCTGAACGTAATTGTAGCACGGGATTCACTAACTCATTACATTGTAAAATGTTTGGATACATTGAGTAAGAAAATAATAGAAAAGAATCTGGCATTATATTATTCCTAACCATCTTCTTGAACTGTGTTTTACAGTTCATTTTGTTCAATTTTTCTTTATTTAGGAAAATATACATTTAAAAAAAACAACAAAGAGGGAAGCTGAGATGAAGTTACTCCATTACAATGTCCAAATCCTGTCTCTGTTCTGTCCAGTCCCTCTCTTTTTCTGAATACCAGTTATTGAATCTAGACACCAAGCTATGAAAGATCCATTTCTCATGGCAGCATCTGGCTTTCCAGCAGACTGCAGTGACACTTGCATTTGAAGCTTTCAAGCTATTGCCTTAGGGTTTTCAGAGCTTGGGCTGCTAATAGGCTGCCTTAGATCTCTGAATGCAATTTTCTGTCCATGTCACCTGTGATTCTATAGAATCCGTGCATTTCATCTATATGAGGATTAAGATTCCCCCCTTCCTCCACCCACCCTTCGAATAAGTGTGCAGGGTTTTAATGTAAACAATTTTTCCCATGATCTTGTTTTTTGTGAGACAAGGTAGATGAGGTAATATTTTTTTAAACCAACTTCTTACCAATAAAAGATATTCCCTCACCCAGCTTGACTCTCTAATATCCTGGGACCAACAAGGCTACAAAAACAACATTTGTTTTCTATGGCTGCTTGAATATATGAATCTTATCCACCTACACACATATCCTGCTTAGGTACTAAAAATTAAAATCTACAATTGGGCCCAGATCAGAATTCCAGATCTGAGCACCTCTGGTATTTAGATCCAGAACAGTGGGTTCAGATCCATCTCTATTCGGTTCTGAATCCAAGATGATTCAATTCCAGAAAAACTCAGTTTCCATTTCCAGTGTTTGGAGAGGGAAATTCTAGTCCACTTAACCTGTCTGCATAATGGAGGGGAGCACATAGCCCCAAGCAAGCTATATATATATTTATACAAAGGAAAAACTGAATGTGCCAAGACAATAAGAATTAACATGATACTGGAAACACTACTCATGTTTCCTAAAAATTATCTGTCCCTAATACACAGAACAAAATTTACAGCATTTTATAAATTGGTACAAATAGTTCCAATTCATTAAAATTCCTCCTTTTTGACCAACTGCTTTTTAAAAAAAACACCCCATAGTTAGTAATTTTTCCAAACAAGACACATGTTGAGATGAGATGTGTTTGCAACCCAACACCCACATCATTGGTAGAATGACCACAGGGTAGATTGAGTAGTATGATATACTGAGTAGTATGATATACTGGCATATCTCTGATGCTCCCAGCAGTACCCCACAGGTGGAAGTTAATCAATTCAATTCTATTTCATCTGGGGGGAGGAGGTAGGATGAAATCACTTGTTTCTACTCAATAATACTCTTAACAAAAGGGATTTTTGCATCTCTCAAACAGGTTACCCGGTGCAATGCACAGTAATTTGATGTAATCAAATTTGACACACTATGTTTTTATGTTACAAGTTTACAGAGACAGGTTTGGAAACAAAACAGGCTAGAAGGCCCTTATATATACACAGCACACAGTAGTCAGAAATACTAGCAATTTTTGGAGAGTATAGTAAAAGCAAGGAAAATTCTTTTCAAATTTTCATTTGATGCTAAAACTGAAAGGCATTTTCTATTTTTCAGGCAGAAAGGTGCATCCATTTTGTGACACAACATATACAAAATAAAATCTTGTTAAAACCTTGAGGGTATATATTTACTTTACTCTGGATTTCATATATTTGCTGAAATAAAATATTGTTTTTAAGAGCATTTTTTCTTAAAGCTGTCAGAGAAATAACTTAGGCTATATAGCGAGTGTACAGCTAACGAACAGCATCATGCCAGCTTCAGGCAAGCATCTACTTAAAGTAATGCACCACTCTACCTTAAGTTTTGGGCAGGCTTGCCGCATATTGCTTCAGATTGTCAATTCCTCACAGTTGTGCTGCTAAAAAAACAAAACAAAAAAGCATACGCGGAAGGATAGTCATGTTCTTAAGGCACTGAACAGAGATCCTGGAGACCTGGATTCTATTCCTGAATCTGTAACAGACTTCCCTTGTGACCTTGGGCAGAAGACAGATTTTTCATAATCTACTGAGTTGCAGGTGCCTAATCTGAGGCACTTTGGGCAGGATTTTCAGAGCTGCTGAGCACCTTCCTCCCCCATTGACTTCAAACATCAGTTTTGTACTTTAAATATCTCACTGATAGTTTAACATAAGCAGATTGAGTAGTGGATGAGATTAAGGTTACTGTACTGTAAGCTTTTGTAGGATATTTTTTTAAACTATGGATACACTACTAGCAATGTATATCAGTGGAGTAATTGTGCCCTCAAAAGTTGGGGAAGGGGAAAAATAGAGAAATTCCCCTGCATCACTAGGATACCACCCCTTAATTGGAACCCCAAACAGGTTTTAACGTATGTTCCTTTCCCTCCACTCCCCTTTGGAGGAAAAAAAAAAAGGTTTCCATCCCTTACCTAGGTCTCCTTTTCCTACAGAGCAGTCTTTGAAGGGCTCCACATCCTGGGCTGGAACAGCGTTCAGATAGTCTGTTCAGTATCAACCTCCCACATCACACTCCAGCCTCTCCGCTTTCCCTTCCAGACTTCTTGCTATATATACTCTTCCCAGAATTCTCTGTTTCCCACAGATCCCTCCACGGTCTCCCACCAACGCCTCCTCTCCAGACTTTCTTCTCCCTTTCCCCAAACTCACCAGCTCATTCTCCCCAGAACTGCCAAGTTTTGCACAGCTGAAAGTGCTATATTTCATGCCAAATTATTTAATGAGCTAATGTTCCTATTTGCTGGGGGTTAGTAGCAGAGATCTCTGTGGAGGTCTGCTGCTAAAAGCCTTGATGTGAAGCAGGGGGATAGTCTGCGGTCTGGCTGAGGGAGCCTGGTGCTAATATTGAGGCCCTATGTCCTCAACAGCTGGGCCACCCACCCTGCTGTTTTCCTATTCAGATCCAGCAGGGGTTGCAGCCTGAGGGGAGGTAGACAGGCCACCTAGCTGCCCCAAGCCAGTCTTCTCAGTGGGAGCCTTTAAGTGCTAGCACGGGGGACTGCAGCACCTGATGGCAGCTCGGTGGGATGGGTGACATTCAGGCTGACCTCTAAGAAAGTGTGGGAGGGCTGCCAAATGCACAACAGGGCTCTTCCCAAAACCCCTCATTTCCTTCTTTCCTACCTTGCTTTAGACCCTAGCCTCTCCCTCCCCTCTCCCGCTTTTTGTCTCTTTCCCCCAGTTTCCCTTCTGGCTTTCCCCCATCACCCTCTCCTACACTCATGCCTGTGTCTCCTATAGCAGTGCCACAACGTGTGGTTAGCCCTCCAAAGGAGATGCTGCTGCTCCTGCTCTCCAAACACTCAGGGCCAGCAGGTGAGGAACCTAAGCAAACAATTGATTAACGAGCTGCAGGGTCCTGCAAGCCCACAATAGAGCAGGCCTTGGTGGCCCGATGGAGCTTAACAGTATATAGGGGATAGGTGGGCTGAGAGAGTCTGCTCAGTTCAGCTGCCTCTAACTCCTTTTCTCAGCCAGCCAGAAGTTAGGGAGGAGAGGGTGTTGTCCCCTCGACTATAATCCCAACTATAATCCCCTGCCCTATAATCACACACATGGGTGACATGTGATCCCTTCATTGCCCCCTTTTGGGTCATCAGAGCTGGAAGGAAATTTGTTCATTTCTACCCAAGGTGAGTTCAAATATGACTCTGGCAGGGGCAATCCACTAGGCCTCTGTGATACCCACAGACTCAACAGGCTGAATGTGGAGGGAAGGGTGACCAAGTTGAGCAGTTGGGAATTTGTCTGGTGGAGCTCTCACATTGGAGGACTGATAGTAAAAGAAAACATTACACCCCAGTTAGCAGGAGGACATGTTAGAATTTCAAACATGCCCTGTCACATTAGCTCAGATTTGGGGCTTTGAGCTCTGTCAGCAATTATTCTTGACCCTTATTTTTTCCATGATTATGTATCTAGCTTTTTACACAAAGCTCTTCCCCATAGTATCCTAGTGTCAATAAAATACTTTAATCACAGATACTGGCCTTAATCGCCAGGGAGGGTAGATCATTTGTGAAGTAGAAGTTTATGTTTTATGTATCCTGGTGAGGGCTAAGCACTTACACAATTCCAGCAACAAGGATCATTCTCTGAGAAATAAATCAAATGGGAAGGGTGTGAGAAGCGTTTTATTACTGCTGGGGAAAATGTGTCTATGCAGTCTTTTTAAAGTCACTTCATTGTTAAACAGTAACCATGGTGCAATATGAATGTAGATGGAGGGAAAGCAAGTCACATTCCTTAGGGACCCTGGGGTAGAATGAATAAATATAAACAGAAGTTGGATACACATTTATAAACAGCTGCCCAGCTTGCCTTAAAGGTAACTTCTGCTTTTAACTAGATGGCCATCAAGCATACACATCATCTTCCCACAGTTTTACACATATAAGCAAGTAAGCAAACATTGACTATACATTTATTGTAATAATTTTTTCCTTTGTTTTTCTTTCTAGTGATGAATCAAATGAGCTTGAATTCTGAAAAGTGAAAACTGTCAATGAACGGTTTGCCAAAAAAAAAGCAACAGAATGAGAATTTAGTATTTGTCACTAGTATTGCAGTAGTAACCAGGAGCCCCAGTAATGGATGAGGACCCCTTGTGCAAGGCACTGTGCAAACACAGCACAAAAAAATAGATTGTATGTTCTTTGAGGAGGGACTAAGTATAAGACGAGATGACAGGTGCATCAGGGGCAAAATCTTTTGAAAAGCAAAATAAAATCTAAGGAGATTATGATTTTTTTCATGCCATTCATAAACAGCAGAGGTAGCAGAATTTATCAGATTGTTTGGTCTGCATTATCTGCCCATTTCTAATAATAAAACTATTAACTTGGTGACTGCTGAAGCTTTAAAAGTGACATCTTCAGTGTAAATGTGCTACCCTAGAAAGTAGCCAAGTCATAGTTCAATTAGCTTCTGAGGTAATGGTGTCATAAAGGGAGTCGATCAAGAGACTTATCAGAATATATATTTGCTTTTATTTAAGCTTTCCCACCTTTTGAAATCAATTTGATATACCAAAGTATTATTTTCTGCTTTCCTGTTACAATACAGTGTACATAAATTTCCAACCTGGAAATAAAATAAAATAAAATGAGCTTGCATTTTCTAATGAACCCCCTCTTGGAATCCTAGACATTGCATGAAGTGTATACCTGGATGGGAGATATGTTAATATGAAAATGAAAAAGTCACTTTGTTAAGACCACAGTAGTAAAAAGCAAGGCAGGGTCCAGTTGTCTGATAATTTTAATACAAAAATGACAAATCTTCCAGTAAATTGTCTCAGTAGTTTTGGTTTCTCTTTTCTTATTCACAGTAATAATTCTGCAGCCACGCCATATTGAAATGTGTCCTGGTGGATCTCGCGAACTGCAGGGTCAGGACTTGGCAGGGAGAATGTTTGGTGGTGATGTAGGCCCCAGTCCTGCTAGGCGCAGACCATTACACCCCTTGACCTCAATGGATCACACAATGGGGGCCTCAGTTGGTAGCATTTCTTTTCTGTATCAGAAATTAACCAAGTCTAAGCACAAGGCTACTGAGCACCATGCTGTTGGAATGAAATGCTGCTCCCCTGAAATCAATGGGATATGGGCTATTGACTTCAGTGGGGCCAGGATTTCACCTGCTCTTTACAATGATGAAATCTGCTGTGATGAAGATTTGTATTTGTTTAAAATCCCATGGCAACTTTCACATTAGTCAGCATGTTGGCCCTATTTCCCAGCTAAATTCAAATTCTCATAATTACATCCCATCTATCTGAACTTAAATTCCCCTCACAGTATAAGTAGGTCCCATCTTCTGCACCTCCAGCCTTGCACAGGCATCTAGTGATCCTGAATACAGTGAAGCAGCTGCATTCCACCCCAGAGGTGGCTGATTTCACTCTAGTATTTATTATTCATATAGTGTAATAAAAGTGTTCATCACTTTATAGATGATAAAATGAGCTGTACATACTTATTAGAGAGAGAGCGTGCTTTCCTGGCCCAAAGAGCTTATGGTCTAAAAGGACAAATGGCACCAAAAATTGGCATGAGATCATTATAACTGGAAAGATTTGCAGAACAGATGGGTTTTCAGATAGTTTATGAATCAGAGGGAGGAGCCTTGGAGTACATTAACTGGAACACTGTTTCAAGCCAAAGGGGCTGAAAGGTGGGACCGAAGGAAGGAATCAGAAGGAGCATGTTCCCTCAGGATTCAAGGAGACTGATTCTATTTTACTCTACAGTCTCTTTACACTGCTTTGTAACGTACATCCATTTTAAGGCCTTCTTATGTTACCAGAGTGGTATAAAGTGGCCATCTTAATGTAAAAGAGAACCAGGCCCAGTGAGTATGAGACATGGCAGAAAGCTTTTGGATTTTTTTTTTGGGGGGGGTGGGGGGGAGAATAATGTTGTGTAAATATAATTATTTATAAATAGGTGAAAATCTTTACCTTAAAGGCCATGGAAGGAAAGAAGGACGCTGCATTTATGTGATGGAGTGACATGGGCATTAAAGTACAAAAACCACAGATAAAATCAGTTTCCTTCGTAGGAGGTAAATCAATTGATTTTTATGCTTCTATTAAGCATATCCAATGTTTCTGCATCACATTTTGTGCCCAAACCACTTTTTCAAACCAAAGTATAAAGTAGGCTAGATTCACTTTGGTTTTTATTGCAGATGTTTATCTTTCAGACACAGTATCATCTTAGCCTTAGCAGAACTCACAAAGCACTACAACGGCAGGTTATGCTGCCTACTATGGTGGGTTCTGTACTGTGAACCATTTCTTCACCACATGCCCAACAGGAGCCATTTCTAAAGATATTTTCAAGCATAATGTGATGATTAGAAATGATTGACTGACTTCCTGCCATCTTACCATTTAGTTGCTCCTGATTTAGTACCTAGGTAGCCTGCTGTGTATAATAAGGATAGTTAGACTGAGTGCAGGATTGACAAAACATCATTTCTTTCCCATTCACTGAGTAGGCTTTTTGTAAAAACTCTCCCAATACTATACAACTGAAGCACACCGGCACAAGTTTGTACAGCACCTCCTACCTTTGCTTGTGTTTCTTCACAGGCCTGCTATATTTTAAGCAGCATTGTCTTGCTGTACATAGGAAAAAAATCATGTGAACCTTTCAGAGGAACAGCATGATGCACTATACTGAAATATACTGTACATTTGGAAGACAGATTATCTCAGCTCTTGGTAACAGGATTCACATCAGCCTCAGGGTTAAATCCTGGCAAAGACCCTCGGGGCTGAAAAGACTGTTGGGGAAGTTTGCAATAGCAGAAAACAGCCACAAAGTCCCCTCTGTCAGAAACCCTCACCGCCCTAGCAAGCCAACTGATCCCTAAGCACACCCATCAGCAGCCTCCACCTGCCCACAGACTGCAACTTAAAGCTGTCATCACACCTTCCCTGACAGAAAAACCAAACTAGGACAGATGGTGGCAATACAATAAATCCCACCTGGGGCAGAGGGGGGCCAGCTGACACAGTGAGAGGTAATTTATGCCAGTCTGCAACAGCGTGGGGTACTCCACCCTAAAACATTAAATATGCAGGAGCTATGTGCCCGTCATGGCACAAACTAAATCATCTATAGTCTGTTTAGCAACACGCTTCTTTCAAACCATAACCCGTGGATGCCATTTTAAGGCAAACAGTATCTTTGTTTCCTCTAGCTGTATAGCAGGGGCATTGCTGAGATAGAGCTTATAGAGCCGTCATGTCGTACGCTGCTGCTGGTCATCCTTTGACTTGCTCTCACCCGTGCTGGAGTCTGTGGCTAAGCATCCTAATTGTAAGCAGGGACCCTGGCACAATGGGGTCAGCCTGATACTTAGGGTTATGCTGATCACTGCATAACTGGTCATCAATAAAAATGATGCTAGATCTGGTAACTGAGGAGACACTGCACTCTCCTTGCATCACCCAGATCAGTGTTAACATAGTTAATTCCTGAGCTACTCTGAACTGCACAAGGAGGTGTAGGTGACAGCATATAGCCATTTTAAATCAGCTATGCCCTGCAATAGCAATTAAAGCATAATTATCATTATCCAGCTACAGGTAAGTGGGCAGGCCCAGGGAAAGCCAGCAGCAGCAAACCAGGGCAGCCTCTGCTGGAGGGGCTCCTCATGCAGGCAGATGAAATCCAAATCTACCCTCCCCAGGGGAATCTCTAGTAGTGATCAGCAATTGCATGGCTGGCACCATCACCCCAGGTGTGAATCCCTCAGCTTCCACTGCAGACATGAATTGTTCCCCTCCCCGAAAGGCATCTACAGGGTTGAATTTAGCCCCAGGAGTGGTGAATGTATTTATAATAGTCATTAATCCTCAGTTATCAATTTAAGCACATACAGCAGTCTTTCATCACCTGTATTTAACTCACTGAGAACACATATCCCAAGCTGCCTCCTTAGATGCTAAGCAGTCCCCAAAGCTGTTAAGCCAGACTTGTATCAAAAGTCATTTTCTCAGCAAGACATGTTTTAACTGAATGCACTAAATGGGATTAAAGAGAGTAAAACATAGCCAAATATAACTTGTAGGTGTGCTGCACTCGCTGAAAGCGACTGATTCCGGTAAGCACGTAGGAACAGCAGACTGCTGTGCTGTTCACTGTAATCTGTGCTGAGAAGAGAGAGGTCCTTAGCCTCAATTAAGTTCTTTTAGTTCATCACTCCCTGTGATATAAGGCAGTGTTAGTAGGTGTACAGTAAAAGAACAGGTAGGTTGAATACCAGGAAAATTTCCTACCAGTAACATCTGTAAAACAGTCTGTAAATGGAAGTGGTGGATGTCCCATTGCTTGAGTTCCTTAAAACTGGACTAGATAAAACACTGGCAACCGTACAATAGAGCGCAATCTCTATTGGCAGGGAGTTGACCTAGATGTATTGGGTCTTTTCCAGCTCTAGTAATCATGAATGTGTGTTTACTCCATATGTAGTAAACCCAATTTGCCTTGTTAAATCACAAAGTGACAGAGATGTCTTGCTGTGATGCATTAAACTGCAGTTCTACTCTGCAAAGTGACTGTAAAAATGAAATTGTCAGGTCACATGTTGATTACACATGTTCTCATGCACAATCACCACCAGTAGTAAAAATGCTGCAGGCCAAATTGTCCTCAGTTAAATCTGTGCAAACCCTACTGATGACTAATAGGGTTGGACAGATGTATCTGACGGCATCATTTGAAGAGAATGGGGTTGCACAACTGTAAATGAGGGCATAACTGAGCTTGCAGAATGGTGATGATGTGTGAAAAATAAAGTACCCAGCTTGACTTTCAGATCTCAGGTAGAGGTTAAAGGGTTGAGAGTTGGAGGAGCGGGGGTGGGGCAAAATACTTTTAGGCATACAGTGAGCACATCTGATATAGAATCAGTGAAAAACAATAAACACGGGAACCCTCGTTGCCATTTTTTCTTGTGTTTTGTTAAAAAAAAATTATAAGAAAAAAGCCAAGTTTTACTCAGGTTTGAGAGTTTCCTGCTTGTCATGAAACACAAACTTGTTTTGTCACAAAGGCTGCACACAGCATAGTCATCCCTGTATTTTTATTCAGCTACATGACATCAGTGAATAAAGTAAGCCTCTCCCAAAGGATAATACAAAATTCAGAACAAAGAAACTCAGGACTGTAAACGTTCCCCTTTTAGGAAAAGTTTGTAGCCTATGTGGCTATGTCACAAAATCAAACTAAAAGAAGAGTAAAGGAGATTGTTGTATATTCCTTAACCACCAGGGTTCTGGAACCCTTGAGTGGATACAGCTACTAGGCAGAAACATGTCACTCAGATTAAGTTAAACAGATATGGGCCTGATCAAAAACACATCAAAGTCACTGCAAGGATTCCCATTGACTTGAATGGGCTTGTGATCTGATGTGATATGCATTGTTCTACACCTCTACCCCGATATAAACCCAATTTAACACAAATTCGGATATAACGCTGTAAAACAGCACTCCAGGGGGGCGGGGCTGCACACTCCAGCGGATCAAAGCAAGTTCGATATAACGCGGTAAGATTTTTTGGCTCCCGAGGACAGCGTTATATCAGGGTAGAGGTGTACTTCACCCAGCAGCACTTAAGATGAAGTAAATTAAATGAAAACTTCCTTGAGTAAAAATTCAATAGGAACAAATATCAGCCCATGTGCTTGCTAGACCATTCACCAGTCTCTAGTTAGACCAGGCTGTCTTTCTTTTGGGAAACACTGTTTTTCTGACTTTGACAAAATATAATTTGTTTTGTTTTTCTTTGTTGTCTTCACTTTTGAGTGCCATTACTCCATCTGTGATGCTGAGGAATTGATTGTCCCACTCCTCCTATTCCTTTAGCCCTGTATTAAATGTGGAGCCAGGGCCCCTCAGTTTGGACTAGGGTGACCAGATAGCAAGTGTGAAAAATCAGGATGGGGGCAGGGGTTAATAAGTACCTATATAAGACAAAGTCCCAAATGTCAGGAAAATTGGGACATCTGATCACCCTAGTTTGGAAGGTACAGGAGTGACGGAGGGAGAGAAGGACTGCAGATGGAAGGGGTGGGGAGGGACCCCCACTTGCTCTGGCCCAAGGGCCCCACAGACCCCTAATCCACCTCTGGCTAGTCTCTGTCCCACTCTGCTCCTATTCATCTGTCGGCCACAGTATGTATTCAGATACTTTGAAACATATCCAGTACCAAACACATCCTTCTATAGGAGGGTAGAACAATATGCTGCAGCATGGTCTTTATGACTCCTCTCGGCAGAAACATGATACTCACTTCTAAAGGTGCCATGGATAGCAGCTGCTCACAGTGGATGCATTGTTGTGTGTTGTGCTTGTTTAACACAGTATTGTCAATTTCAAGCATTCAAAATTCATGAGTCAGCCCCTCCCAAATCACGAAACTGGGTTAAAAATCATGAATGTTGTTTAAATACTACATGTAATAAATAGTTCACTTGTAAGGCTGACCACAAGTCATTGGGGGGGGGGGGGTAATTAAAGACTACTCAGCCAAAATTCAATACCCAGAAAGATACTGGAATAAATTATTAAACAATCAATTTGTTCAAACCTAGAGGATAGTAAGGTGATAAGTAATAGTCAACATGAATTTGTCAAGAACAAATCATGCCAAACCTACCTAATTTATTTCTATGACAGAATAGCTAGCCCAGTGGACATCCTCATATGTCAACTAGGAAAATATGGTTTAGATACAATTACTATAAGGTGAGTGCACAACTGCTTAAAAGGCCATACTCAAAGTGCAGTTATCAATGATTTGCTACCAAACTGGAATATGTATCTAATGGAGTCCCACTAGGGTCTGTCCTGGATCCAATACTATTCAATATCTTCAACAACTTGGATGCTGGCATAGAGAATATGCTTATAATATTTTCAGATGACATTTGGAGGACAGAATTAGAATCTGAAATGATCTTGATAAATTGGAGAATAGGTCAGAAATCAATACGATGAAATTAGATAAAGACAAGTGCAAAGTACTACACTTAAAAAGGGAAAAAATCAAGAGCACAAACAGAAAATGAGGGGAAACTGGCTAGGCAGCAGAAAAGGATCTGGGGGTTACTTTGGATCACAAATTGAATATGATTCAACAGTGTGATGTTACAGTGAAAGAAGCAAAAGTCATTCTGGGACATATTAACAGGAGCATCTTATGTAAGACATGGGAGGTAATTATTCTGCTTTACTTGGCACCGGTGAGGTCTCAGCTGGAGTACAGTGTCCAATTTTGGGCACCACACTTTAAGAAAGATGTGGACAAACTGGAGAAAGTCCAGAGGAGAGGAACAAAAATTGTAAGAGTTGAAAGTATTTGGCATGTTTATTCTAGAAAAGAAAAAGCTAAGTGGGGACATGATAACCATATTCAAATATATAAAAAGTTGTTATAAATAGGACGATGATCAATTGTTTTCCATGTCAACTGACAAGAAATAACAGGCATAGTTTCCAGCAAGGGAGATTTAGTTTAGATATTAGAAAAAACTTCATAGCAATAAGGATAGTTAAGCAGTGGAACAGATTGCCTAGGAAGGTGGTGGAATCCCTGTCACTGGAGGTTTTTAAAAACAGCTTTGAGAAACACCTCTCAGGGATGGTCTAGGACTAGGTACACTTAGTTCATCCTTAGCATGGGAGGAACAGACTGAGGTCCCTTCCAGAACTACATTTCTATGATTCTATGATTTTGAGCTAGAAAGAAGTAACATTTCTTCTCCACCTTTGGTCAACAGTTGTGGCTTCCGCAGGCACTCAGTAAATATGAAGGGTAGATTTTTTTCCCCTCCATCCTCTGTTACAGTGTTTAGAGATAGGGATCTTTTTATGAACTTACGAAAAGTTTCAGTCATCCAGCCAGGGATCAGAAGCAATATCATGTCAGAGGCCAACCACAATATAAAGAGTGAACAGCAAATAATTGAAGTGAACAGTTTATGAACTGTGTTGTAGGAGGAAAATGTTTATTTCTTTCATATTTGTATGGGGATACAAGATTAAGGGGTAATATAAGAATAAAATTTGTGTAAACTGAAGTGAACAAATTCAGTACAGACTAACCAAACTTTTTGCTGTAAGAAGGAAATCCCTGGTGTTGGTGGAAATATGTTTTAGCTGGATACTTCATTTCCTGCCCTAAACTGTTGTGTAATATTGTTGTGTATAGTTGAACAGTTAGGGTATTCCACCCCAGAGATAGCAGCCCTTCAGTGATTCCTGTGGGTACACTACAGTCCGTAAAGTAAGGTGGACAGCCTCTGTGACAATATATGCATTAGCTTCAGAAGAACTTAGCAACGTAATATGCAGTTTCCATATAAGATAGTGTATTGAGAAATTAAAATTTAACCTCTTCCTTATTCCACCTACTTGCAGAACTTGATAATGTACACGATTGTTTTAGCTGACATATCGCTTCAGGTCTAACTAACCTTCAAGGAACTGAAGGCTGGGAAATTAGAGCATGAAATTTCCACATCGAATTATAAAGGTAATTGCTATACAACCACAGTTCAAGTAGCACAAGTGTCAATACTGTTAACTAATGCTAAATGTAAATATTATGTTTTTCTGGTGCCCTACTTGGAAAAGTAGACAGTAAAGAGCAAGCAGAACACATCTCTCAGGGGAGTGTTGAAAGAGGGGAAATAAAGGTTACAGTGCTTTAATATGCAGTTTCCTCATCATAGTTTGTAGGAATATTGTTAAAGAAGATGTCCTCCCTTTTGCAGGTGCATTTGAACCTGCAGAATTCATACCCTCAGTTCAAATGAAGGCACAAATCTGAGGATTTGCACTTCTACTATGTGATTGTGAGTGCAAATCAGATCTAAGTTCAAGTATTCAGATTTTAGTTTCTTTTGCAGTCACAAACTGTGCTCACAAAAAGAGAAGCTGAGCTAGAATAACATTTGAGTCGTGGTAGCCCCAAAAACTAAAGTCCCAATCTAGGCTGAAGCCCCTTTGTCGAGGCGTTGTACAAACACATAGGAAGATACAGCTCCTGCATGTAGACTGTTGGATTTTCATGGCAATGATCATGCCTTGTACAGTGGGGCCCAGCTCTTGATTGGGATCTGTTGAACAAACCCCTTCACTGTGACATACAGTGGATTCTGAAGCCAACAATACATACATGCAATTTGAATTATTCCCTCCAAGCTGCACTCATCTATGCTCAGTGTTATCAACTAGTGCATTGCATAAAGACCTGGCTTTCTTAAATCCTTCTGAACTTCTTAGATTAGACTAACTTGAATAATCCTGTATTATCAGTAACTTTCATCACTTTGCTATTTCCCTCCCCTGCCTTCCCCACCACCACACTTACTTTCAGATCATTGTTAAATGTACTGAACATCACCAACCCCAGCAGTTATCCTTGGGGCTCCCCACTATTAACCTTATTCTGCACAGAAACTTGGCCATTTATTTTTGCTCTTACTTTATAATCACTTAACCAGTTTTTAATCTATGCATGGACTAAACCACTCTTCCCATAGCTACTGGCAATCTTTAATAGTCTTCTGTTCAGCTGCTGAGAAACCTAATATGTAAAAATCATCAAGATTTCAACAGCTTCCTTTAGGATTAATTTAAGATTGTGCATGAGGAAAAGGAGATTATGTGAGGTTCTTTACTTATTCCTTTTATGAACTTGCCTATGCTCAGCATTTGTGGCTGACTAGCAAGCAGTGCACATACTGACTATAATAAAACATATTGTATAAATATGCTAACCAAAGCCGTCTGAAATTTTTTATGGCTAATATTAATTGCAAATTTAGTTCTGTGTTGTAAAGAAGGTGTGAACCCCCTGAAAAGGTTAGATTTAGGGCCAGAAGTTTGAATCCACACCTTTGCTTCAATTAACTGTGACCAGCCTCAGAAAACAAAAGTGCCTTTAACTGCAGTGGAAACTACCTTTCCAAGCTTGCAAGTTGCAACCTGGGGGTAGCTGGTTGTAGTGGTGGTATCAGATATTGCCTTTCTTTTTAAGATTATAGATTTGAAACAACTGATGGTGGAAAAGATTGTACATTTGTTTGATAAATTAAATGGTTTGCAATAAATGGTTAGCTAAACTGTCCTGTCAGGGATGCCATTACAATACCATGTGTGTGTGTGTGTGTTCAATTCATAGAATCATAGAATATCAGGGTTGGAAGGGACCTCAGGAGGTCATCTAGTCCAACCCCCTGCTCAAAGCAGGACCAATCCCCAACTAAATCATCCCAGCCAGGGCTTTGTCAAGCCTGACCTTAAAAACCTCTAAGGAAGGAGATTCCACCACCTCCCTAGGTAACCCATTCCAGTGCTTCACCACCCTCCTAGTGAAAAAGTTTTTCCTAATATCCAACCTAAACCTCCCCCACTGCAACTTGAGACCATTACTCCTTGTTCTGTCATCTGGTACCACTGAGAACAGTCTAGATCCATCCTCTTTGGAACCCCCTTTCAGGTAGTTGAAAGCAGCTATCAAATCCCCCCTCATTCTTCTCTTCTGCAGACTAAACAATCCCAGTTCCCTCAGCCTCTCCTCATAACTCATGTGCTCCAGCCCCCTAATCATTTTTGTTGCCCTCCGCTGGACTCTTTCCAATTTTTCCACATCCTTCTTGTAGTGTGGGGCCCAAAACTGGACACAGTACTCCAGGTGAGGCCTCACCAATGTCGAATAGAGGGGAANGAGCACAGTGTCGAATCATATCCAGCTTCTCGTCCACTGTATCCCCTAGGTCCTTTTCTGCAGAACTGCTGCCTAGCCATTCGGTCCCTAGTCTGTAGCAGTGCATGGGTGTGACGGGTTAGATCACAGAAACCCTCTTGGGAGCTGCCACGTGATGTGCCAAGACTACTTCTGCCCCTGCTTTCCCTGCCAGCGCGGGACCCCAGCACCCCATCTTGCTGAGCCAGACATGCCTGTCTGCTCCAACACAGACCCAGGGTCTGAATTACTTGCCCCACAGCTGCAGACGTAACTGAAAGCAGCTAACAGAGGTGTTCTTGTCTTTAACACTCAGATGCCCAACTCCCAATGGGGTCTAAAACCCAAATAAATCCGTTTTACCCTGTATAAAGCTTACAGGGTAAACTCTTAAATTGTTTGCCCTCTATAATACTAATAGAGAGATATGCACAGCTGTTTCCCCCCTCCACCCAGGTATTAATACATACTCTGAGTTAATTAATAAGTAAAAAGTGATTTTATTAAATACAGAAAGTAGGATTTAAGTGGTTCCAACTAGTGACAGACAGAACAAAGTGAATTACCAAGTAAAATAAAATAAAACACGCCAGTCTATGTCTAATCCAACTGAATACAGATAAAATCCTCACCAGTTCCAGAATGCTTCCTTTTACAGATTAATCTCCTTTTAGTGTGGGTCCAGCAATCACTCACACCCCTTGCAGTCACTGTCCTTTGTTCCAGTTTCTTTCAGGTATCCTTGGGGGTGGAGAGGCTCTCTCTTTAGCCAGCTGAAGACAAAATGGAGGAGACTCCCTTGGGTTTAAATAGACTCTCTCTTGTGGGTGGAGACCCCCTCCTCTCTTCTATGTAAAGTCCAGCTACAAAATGGAGTTTTGGAGTCACCTGGGCAAGTCACATGTCCATGCATGACTGAGTTCCTTACCAGCCAAGCCACATTCCTCGGAAAGCCCAGATGTGGATTGGTGTCTCCAAGTTCATTGTTGGCTTAAGTGTTTCTTGATTGGGCACTTACTGAGAATAGTCTTTTCTCAGGAAGCTGACCAACTGCTTCACTACAGCCTACTTAGAATCAAACAAGTATGCAGACGATATTCATAACTTCGAATACAAAACCGATACATGCATACAAATAGGACTAATAGATTCAGTAGATCATGACCTTTACAGAGGTATGTTACATGGCATATGTAGCATAAAACACATTCTAGTTATGATATATATATATAAGTATATTTCCATAAAGCCTTATGGGTGGCACCGTCACAATGGGATTCTTCCGTCCTAAGTGCAGGTCTCTGCACTTGTCCTTGTTGAACTTCATCAGATTTCTTTTGGCCCAATCTTCCAATTTGTCTAGGTCCCTCTGTATCCTATCCCTACCCTCCAGAGTATCTACCACTCCTCCCAGTTTAGTGTCATCTGCAAACTTGCTGAGGGTGCAGTCCATGCCATCCTCCAGATCATTAATGAAGATATTGAACAAAACTGGCCCCAGGACCAACCCTTGGGGCACTCCGCTTGATACGAGCTGCCAACTAGACATGGAGCCATTGATCACTACCCGTTGAGCCCGGTGATCTAGCCAGCTTTCTATCCACCTTATACCTTGCACACCTGCTCTACATGCCAACTATTGCAAATGCATATGCTAGACAGGATTAAACAGGCTAAATGGTTGGGTAGGAATAAGAGTGTACACCTGATTATTAAAAGACAGACCTCTGTTATAAGCTAGTTTTCATACAGAAGAAAGTCAGTTAAGGCAACTTATATTTAAGTTGTGCTGACTAACAGAAAGTTCCTGATGTAATGACCATTTTAATTATATAGATTCTTTAATCTTAAACAAGTCATAAATCTGATTATAGTACCATCCAAACACTGGTTAGAAGCAAAGACGACCTCTGAGTTGAAAAGATAGAGGGAGGGAGATAAAGACAATTAATCTAGGCCTCATGAATTATAGGTGAGGACGCAGTATAGAAAAGTCCTAGAACTTGCCTGGATCAGATGGCCAAAAAGACCTAGCTAAGCACAATTTTATGTATTGACTTTTTAAAAATTCTCCAGAGGAAGATATAAATTACTTCTGGTATTGACCCACTATTTAATTTAAAACATCTGTACCCAACAGCTTTTTGGGGGATCTCTGATAACATAAAATCTGATCAATACAGCTCTCCAAAAATGGTGGCATTGTGCTTTGCACACATCTTCAATGGGTTCCAAATTTTCACCCTTATTCCAATAAACCACCCCCAAAAATTTCAAATACTATCCCACATTTGCAAGCGGAATTAACTGTTTTGCATTCCCATAAAAAACTGAGGCATATTTTTCAGAGGCATTTTCTGAGGCCAGTTGAAAATATGGCCCACAGTGTATTGGCTTAGTAATAAAAGCAAGTTTGTAAACTATCAGCACCACGGAGCCAACTTAGCTGTGAAAAAGCAAACTATAATTTATTCTGTTTCATGCATCAGCAAGCAAGTTGCTAACTATGTTTTGATGCTAAAACCTTTATTGTTCGCATTGTTTGGCACTCTGTTCCAAGCCAGTTTTAATACTTTGTATACCTTTTTCTCAAACCATAATTCATCGGTCCTAATATAATTGCATTTAACAAAGCAGAACGAACAGTTTCCTTTTCAGATAATTGATCCTCAAGAATCAGTGTCTACTGCACACAGCTATAACACCATCCTCCGTTCAATAGCTCTTGCTTCAAATTACAGCGATTGATAATCTGAAGCAGAATTGCAAATGAGAGGTTGGATTAACTGGGTAATATTTAGATAATATTTATTAAGTGATTTAAGAGTTTAAAAACCTAAATCCAATTTTCAAAACTGACTTACAAAAGGGCTCATTTCCAAAGGTATTTAGACACCTGAAAAAACAGGATGGTGCTCCGCTCAATGGGAGTTAGGTACATAGGCACCAAGTAGGATTTTCAAAAGCACCTATCTGCATCTTTAATCACCTAAATTACTTTAAAAAATTTTGAAAATGAGACTCAGGCACCTAAGTCAGCTAAGAGGTGTTTTGAACATTTTGCCCAGGGGCTCCTAATTACTTAGGCATTTCTGAACCTTTTACCCACCTGCATGAATATGATGTACCTGCACACTCTATGTGAGCTAAAAACAGCATAACAGCCTTGACATAGAGTAGTCCTGTTATCGTGGAGAGCTGAACTTGATCCAGAGCCAGTTAAAAACAATGGGAGAATAGGTGGGGGAGGTAATATCTTTTATTGGGCCAACTTCTGTTGGTGAGAGAGACAAGCTTTCGAGCCACACACAGCTCTTCCTCAGATCTGGGAAAGGGGTAGAAAGAACTCAGTGAGGCTTGAAAACGTGTCTCTACAACTACACTGCAAAAACAATGGGAGGCATTCCATTGACTTCGGGGGGATTTGGATCAGGCCATGACTGTATATTATGTTAATGACACTGGTTGTCTTTATTAGTGCTACTACTCATCCATTTTAGTAATTCTCACCACAAAAAAAAACTTTTTAAAATGCATATTTTTCTAACCCATACATATATGTTGATAAAGCACAATGTGCCACCATTATTCTTTTAGAAAATTGTTATGATTATTCTATCACCTTCTAGATGTTTAAAATAATTTAATCCCCCATTTCCCCCTAATAGAAATGCCTAACATAGTTGTTCCTTTCCCATTAAGATCTCAGAAGAGTTTAGTTTTATTCTTTATCTATAACTAAACCTTCCATTTCCCTGATTAAGTTTTAAGGCTGGGTCATGACCGAGGCTACTTTCCCACCCAGAGGAATGAGGGGATATAATACTCCCCGATATGGGCTACCTGTATTACAGGTAGCAGTACAAGGAAAGAGCAGCTGCTGCAGGGCTGCTATTTAGGGTTGCCAACTTTCTAATCACACAAAACCGAACACCCCTGCCCCGATGCCCCACCCCTGCCCCACCCCTTCTCTGAGGCCCCGCCCCCACTTGCTCCATCCCCCTCCCTCCATCGATCGCTCTCTCCTACTCACTTTCATCAGGCTGGGGCAAAAGTGTGGGAGGGGGTGAGGACTCCAGCTGGTGGTGGGGGCTCTAGGGTGGGGCCAGGGATTAGGGGTTTGGGGTAACGGATGGGGCTCCAGGCTGGGGCATGGGGTTGGGGTGTTGGAGGGGGGGTGCGGGCTCTGGGAGGGAGTTTTGGTGTGGGAGGGGACTCCAGGCTGGGGGAGGGGGTTGGAGTGCAGGATCGCGGCGGCGCTTAAGGTAGCTCCCAGGAAGTGGCCACCAGGTCCCCGCAGTGCAGCCCCTAGGCGCATTGGTGGCCAGGGAGACTCCACACACTGCCCTCGTGCCTGCAGGCACCGCCCCCGCAGCAAATGGGAGCTGTGGAGTCAGCCCTCAGGGCAGGGACCCTGGCCACCCTGGAGCTGCAGGGACCTGGCGGCCACTTCCAGGAGCCGCGTGTAGGGCCGGCTCCAGCTTTTTTGCCGCCCCAAGCAGCACAGAAAAAAAAAAGAAAAAAGCTGCGATCGGCGGCACTTCAGCGGCAGCTCTACCGCGCCACTTCATTCTTCGGCAGCAATTCGGCAGCCGGTCCTTCCCTCCGAGAGGGACTGAGGGACCCGCCGCCGAATTGCCACCGAAGACCCGGACGTGCCGCCCCTTCCCATTGGCCGCCGCAAGCACCTGCTTCCTGCGCTGGTGCCTGGAGCCAGCCCTGGCCGCGTGGAGATAGGGCAGGCAGGGAGTCTGTCTTAGCCCCAGGCCCCTGCTGTGCCGCCGATCGGACTTTTAACGGCCCAGTCAGCAGTGCCGACCTGAGCTGCCAGGGTCCCTTTTCGACCAGGTGTTTTGGTCAAAAACTGGACGCCTGGCAACCCAACTGCTATTCCCTTTCCTGCAAAGGTGGGCATGGAATGAACAGAGCTTTGATTCCTCTTCCCTCCTCCTTCCCAGATGTGCCAGCTAGCACAACAAGGTATTCCAGGAAACAGGCAGGCAGTTTACTTTCCCCAGGGAGTAGGGGAAAACCAGGACTGAAGTATGACTTTGTGATCAGATACTGATTCACTGTGGACTTGGAAATTAACCTCTCTCCCTCAGTTTGTCCCTCTGCAGAATGAGGATAACAATATTTACCTTGTAAAACACTTTGTGATCTATGGCTAAAAACATTAAAAGGGTTTGAAGCTGTGAGGCACTGAGCATTTCTGTGAAGTACTGGGTGCCCTGAAATCCAGTAGACAAAACCTCACCCTCATAGAAGCAGGCTCTCAAAGTGTTATGTTTTTTCCTTTCAAGTGTTCAGTGAGTGTCTAGAAAATGTGCTGATTTATGTTGGACTCAGGTATAGGTTCAGTATATGAAACGAGATGAACAGATATAAGATGTCCTTAGGCCTAATTCATTAACAAATTCAGAGCATAATTAATTACTAGCCAAGGTTATGTTTCAAAGGGTGGTTAACTGTACTTTATGGTTATATGAGTGTCCGCTTCCCCATTCAAAAGGTGGGGAAACTGTGAGAAATAAAGGAGTGTGCAGAATCCCAGAGAGAATGACATACATTCATCTTGCCGGTACTTGTGTAATCATCAACCTTCAGTAAGAAAAGACATATGACTAAGATTTTCTAATAAAAACCTGCATAATGTGAGAAGGAGATTCATTAACTTGATAAAAATTTTAAAGCCCTGCACACAGATTTTCCATATTCTTAGGTTAACTGGTAGAAGTCAGAGATGAGTGATAGCTAGAACTACAGTATGTTTGTTTGTTTATTTTTGTGACACTCTTAAAAAGTAATAAATGGAATGGAGGAACTGTACACTCCATGAGGCACCAATTCAGCAAAGAAGCTAAACACATGCTTAACTTTTAGCATGTGATTAATCCCATCCCTATTCAACAAAAAGCAATGAAGCATGTGCTTAACTTTAAGGGTACGTCTACACTACGGGATTAGTCCGAATTTACGGAATTCGATTTTATGAAACCGATTGTATAAATTCGATTGTACGCGGCCACAGTAAGCGGATTAATTCGGCGGTGCGCGTCCATGCACAAAGACTAGCGTCGAATTCCAGAGCGTTGCACTGTGGGTAGCTATCCCATAGCTATCCCAGAGTTCCCGCAGTCCCCCCCGCCCATTGGAATTCTGGGTCGAGATCCCAATGCCTGATGGGACAGAAAACATTGTCGCGGGCGGTTCTGGGAACATCCTCCCCCTCCCTACGTGAAAACAACGGAAGACAACCATTTCGCGCCTTTTTTCCTTGTTGAACTGAGCGGACGCCGTACCTCGGCAAGGATGGATCCCGCTCAGCTCAAGTTTGCAGTCATGAACATTGTAAACACCACGCGCATTATAGTGCAGTTTATGCTCAACCAGGACCAGAAAAGCCAGGCGAGGAGGAGGCGGCTACGGCAGCGCGGCGACGAGAGTGATGCGGACATGGACATGGACACAGAATTGTCTCGCGCCACGGGCCCCGGCGCTTTGGAGATCATGTTGGCAATGGGGCAGCTTCTTGCTGTGGAACGCCGATTCTGGGCCCGGGAAACAAGCACTGACTGGTGGGACCGCATAGTGCTGCAGGTGTGGGACGATTCCCAGTGGCTGCGAAACTTTCGCATGCGTAAGGGCACTTTCCTGGAACTTTGTGACTTGCTTTCCCCTGCCCTGACGCGCCAGAACACCAAGATGAGAGCAGCCCTCACAGTTGAGAAGCGAGTGGCGATAGCCCTGTGGAAGCTTGCAACACCGGACAGCTACCGGTCAGTCGGTAATCAGTTCGGAGTGGGAAAATCTACCGTGGGGGCTGCTGTCATGCAAGTAGCCAAAGCAATCGTTGAGCTGCTGCTAAAAAAGGTAGTGACGCTGGGAAATGTGCAGCTCATTGTGGATGGCTTTGCTGCAATGGGATTCCCTAACTGTGGTGGGGCGATAGATGGAACCCATATCCCGATCTTGGCACCGGAGCACCAGGGCAGCCAGTACATAAACCGCAAGGGGTACTTTTCTATGGTGCTGCAAGCAATGGTGGATCACAAGGGACGTTTCACCAACATCAACGTGGGATGGCCGGGAAGGGTTCATGACGCCCGCGTCTTCAGGAACACTAGTCTGTTTAAACGGCTGCAACAAGGGATTTACTTTCCAGACCGGAAAATTACCATTGGGGATGTTGAGATGCCCATCGTTATCCTTGGGGACCCAGCCTACCCCTTAATGCCGTGGCTCATGAAGCCATACACAGGCAGCCTGGACAGTAGTCAGGAGCGGTTCAACTACAGGCTGAGCAAGTGCAGGATGGTGGTAGAGTGTGCCTTTGGACGTTTAAAAGGTCGCTGGCGCTCGTTACTGACTCGCTCGGACCTCAGCCAAACCAACATCCCCATTGCTATTGCAGCTTGCTGTGTGCTCCACAATCTCTGTGAGAGCAAGGGGGAGACCTTTATGGCGGGGTGGGAGGCTGAGGCAAACCGCCTGGCCGCTGATTACGCGCAGCCAGACACCAGGGCGATTAGAAGAGCACACCAGGAAGCGGTGCGCATCAGAGAAGCTCTGAAAACAAGTTTCAGTGCTGCCCAGGCTCCTGTGTGAAAGTTCTGTTTGTTTGTCCCTGTTGAAAACCCGCCCACTTGATTCACTCATTCCCTGTAAGCAACCCACCCTTCCCCCTTCCCCCTTCGATCCCAGTTTTATTTAAAAAAAAATAAAGTCAGTGTCGTTTTCAAATTACAAATCAAGAACTTTTTATTAACGGGGGGTAATGAACATAGGGAGAGAAATAACCAGGTAGTCCGGGTGGGGTTTGGGAGGAGGGTAGGAGTGAAGGAACAGGGCAGGAACAACATTCAAAATAATGAGAGCCTTTTGCTCGGGCTCTCTAATGGGGTGGACTGGCAGGTTGCACGGAGCTTCCCCCCCCGCGTTCTTACACGTCGGGGTGAGGAGGCTACGGGACTTGGGGAGGGGGGAGGGCGGTTATAGAGGGGCTGCAGCGGCACCCGGTAATCCGGCAGCTGCCGTTCCTGGAGCTCCACCAGACGCCGGAGCATGTCTGTCTGATCACGCAGCAGCCCCAGCGTTGCATCCCGCCACTTCTCCTCTCGGGCGTCCCTCCTCTCCTCGCGTTCGTCCCTTCTCTCCTCACGTTCATCCCTTTTCTCCTCCCGTTGGTCCCTCATGTCCTCCCGCTGGTCCCTCTTCTCCTCACGGTCACTGGCCTCTTGACGGAATTTCAATACAGTCTCCTTCCAATCGTTAAAATTAGCTCTCTCATCCCGGGTCGACTGCATTATTTCCGAGAACATATCGTCTCGGGTGCGCCTCTTTCGCCTCCTTATCTGGGAGAGCCTTCGTGCTGGGGGCGGGAGGATGGAAGAATTTGCAGCTGCAGTAGGAGGGAAAAAAAGGAGAGAAGTATGTAAAAAGATACATTTTATAGAACAATGCTTATACTCTTTCACGGTGAACACTTTTCACATTACATAGCAATGTACAAGGTCGCTTTTTGCATCTTATATTGAGTGCCCGCGGCTTTGGTGTTAGAGATCACAGCAGACGCAGGGCCGGGCAACAGATTTCGGCTTGTATGCAGCCATGGTAAGCCATTGTCCTGCTGCTTCTGCATTAAATCAGCGCCCTCCTTTCCCATAGCAAGCAAAGCCCTTTACGTGCTGCGGTTTCCCTGTTACCGTGCAGCATCAGATAACATAACAACCACCCCCCACCCACCCATTCAATTCTGTGGGATGACCCCCTCCCCCCACCACGTGGCTGGTACCATGGAAGATCCATGCAGATCGCAAACTAGCCCCCCCATCCACTTCTGTGGGATGATCGCGTTACCCCTCCCCCCACCACGTGGCTGGTATCAGGGAAGACCCCTGCTAGCCAAACGCGAAAAACTCAGCGACATTATCCACCCCCTCCCCCCCGCCCGCTTGGCTAACTGCAGGGAAAGATTTCTTTTCAGCTACAGGCAAACAGCCCAGTAGGAACGGGGCCACCTCTGTCCCCCTAATTACATTCCCATATCTCAAACAGGTTACCCTGAACGATATCACTCTCCTGAGGATAACACAGCAAGATAAAGAGCGGATGTTGCTTGAATGCCAGCAAACACCGGGACCATACGCTGCCAAGCTTTGTCAAGCAATGATACCGGATTACTTGCTGCTAGCATGGCGCGGTCAAGTGTCCTACCATGGAGGACGGAATAAGGCTGCCCTGCCCAGAAACCTTCTGGAAAAGCTTTTGGAGTACCTCCAGGAGAGTTTCATGGAGATGTCCCTGGAGGATTTCAACTCCATCCCCAGACACGTTAACAGACTTTTCCAGTAGCTGTACTGGCCGCGAATGCATCCCAAGTCCCCAGGGCAAATTAATCATTAAACAAATACTTGTTTTAAACCATGTTTGATATATTTGAAAAGGTACACTCACCAGAGGTCCCTTCCAGGGGGTCTGCGATGCCGCCTTGGGAGGGTTCGGAGGGCACTTCGGTCAGGGTCAGAAACAGCTCCTGGCTGTCGGGGAGAATGGAGTGCTGTGTGCTCTCCACAAGTTCGTCCTCCTCCTCCTCCTCCTCTTCCCCGTCCGCAGATTCGTCATGCAACGATGACATTAACCCCTCCTCGGAGTCCACGCTCAGGGGTGGGGTAGTGGTGGCGGCCCCTCCGAGAATTGCATGCAGCTCATCGTAAAAGCGGCATGTCTGCGGCTCTGCCCCGGACCGTCCGTTGGCCTCCTTCGTCTTCTGATAGGCCTGTCGGAGCTCCTTCACCTTTATACGGCACTGAATGGAGTCCCGATTGTGGCCTCTCTCCATCATCCCCTTGGAGATCTTGTCAAAGATCTTTGCATTCCGTCTCTTGGAACGCAGTTCTGCGAGCACTGAATCCTCTCCCCATATGGCGATCAGATCCAGTATCTCGCGTGTGGTCCATGCTGGTGCTCGTTTGCGGTTCTCGGACTGCATGGCTACCTGTGCTGTTCAGCTCTGTGTGGTCACCTGTGCTCACCAGGCTGGGCAGACAGGAAATGAAATTCAAAAGTTCGCGGGGCTTTTCCTGTCCAACTGCCCAGAGCATCCGAGTTTAGATTGCTGTCCAGAGCGGTCACAATGGTGCACTGTGGGATAGCTCCCGGAGGCCAATACCTTCGAATTCCGTCAACACTAACCCTAATTCGAACCGGCAATGTCGATTTTAGCGCTACTCCCCTCGTCGGAGAGGAGTACAGAAACCGATTTTAAGAGCCCTTTAAATCGAATTAAATGGCCTCATTGTGTGGACGGGTACAAGCTTAATTCGCTATAACGCTGCTAAATTCGAACTAAAATCGTAGTGTAGACCAGGCCTAAGTTAATGAAATATATGGAACTTCTGCAGATGCTTGTGTGCTTTGCTGAATTGCGGTAGGAGTAGTTATGCTCTCTTAAGTACTTATGTGACCCAATTACAACCTGAGTGCCTAACAATTTTTAATGTAGTCTCCCAACACCCCTGGGAGATAGGGAAGTGCTACAATCCCCATTCTACAGATGGGGAACTGAGGCACAGAGAAACTAAGTGACTTGCCCAAAGTCATACCTATAGCAGAACAGAGAATTGAACCCATGTCTAGACTAGTGCCCTATCCACTGCACTATACTTATTGTATGAATGCTATGACATCGTACATATATACATGTGTCTGGTTGTCTCTGGAGAGGCAATATGGTTTAGTGGATAGGACACTGGATGGGGATTCAGGAAACCTGGCTCTGCCACTCATGTGTGATCTGTGTGTTACACTGGGCAAGTCTCTGTACCTATCTTTCCCATTACATCCTTTGTAAAGCTTGTCTATTGAGATTATAAACTCTTTAGGGCAGGGACTATCTCTGTGTGTTTATACAGCACCAGTACAAAGGGGTTTCCAGACCCTACTAAAATACAAATAAGCAATAATAATTCTAATTCAACAGTAACTTATAGTTATTAGGCACATAAATATTAATCAGGAAAATAATGGAATATTTTCATATTGTTAAAGAAAGAAATTGAACTATTAAATTTAGACACTGATATATGTATGCAGTTCATTATCCCTACAGGCAAAGGTAACCATGTGTGCCCATTCCAACTGCAGAATTATCCATTACTGTCTGTTTGACTTGGATGTCAGTTCCTTCCAATGTGAAACAACGTTTCCCTTGAATATGAGAGGCAGTGGAGAGGGCAGGTCCAGGTCTCCTACCTCCCAGGCACATGCCACAGGCACTGTGATGTTTTTAACAACACTGCTGGCTAGGAGCCTGAGATCAACAAATGCCAAACTATCCCAACCACGGGACTCCATGGAGCTATATATTAGTACTTAGAATAAGAGTAGATTTGAAACTCACCATATGGATGATTATTGGCGAGGAGGGAGAGGTGGGCTCTAATAAAGTCCTGAGCCTAAAAAGTGGAAGAATAAGTAACAGATACGGCAAACACAGACACATCTTGAGACTATTGTATTTAACATTATGTTATCTGTGTGTGTGTGCCAACCCTTAAAAGCATGACAACTTCAAAGACTATTATACTGAGATGGGCCAGATGAGATGGGCCCATAGACTATTCCTAGACCTTTGGATCAATAAGTGTTATCTAGATTATGTGGCTTGCTGGGTGGGGTCCCTGTGAAACCTGGAATCACAAGAGGTGGTTAATGCAAAATCCCAAAGCTGGTTATGCACATACCCAGACTTGGAGGTTTGCCCCCCTCTCTCCCTCCAAGAAAAGTGGCAGTGACTGGTTGTACTGGTTTTCAGGAGACCTGGAGACAAAGCAAGACTTGGGATCTAAAGGACCCGTTTGATCTGACAGAAGCTCCTTCATTTTGATCCAACCAACAGACATGGCCTTTGGTCCAAGGGGTGTGTGCAGAATGCTGCAGGTGGGCTGAAAAGAGTTTGGAAGCTATAAGGGACTCCTGTGAGAGAGATGGAGGGCCTCTGGTACGCTTAAAGGTGCCTTTGGACCCTTTTATTGTTGTAGATGTTTTCCCCTTTAAGGCTTTTTAATCCTAAAATAAATATACATTGCTTTGAAAGAGCTGTTTGGTTACTTTGACCACAGCATACACTGGTCATTGCCCTTGGAGAGAAAAAGTGGAGGGGCTGAGACTTGCTGGGATAAACCCAGTGAAGTGCAAAGGGGCTGGCAAGCCTAAACCCCTGCTCAGGAGGGCTAGGGGCATTGTCCCTGCCCAGAGAGAGGTGGCAGCTAGAGGCCAGAGAACTGTGAGGGCATCTTTGAGCAGACGATCGAGGGAGTCAAAGGTGAGTGATGGTAATGTGGATTTCTTTCTCCAGTCTCTGATTTTGTTTGACTGGGCCATATTTTCAAAATGGGTAGACGACTTATTCTCAAGAAAATGTGAGTGTGATTTGCATATTTTAACATAAAAATCAGGTCACTGAGGCAATGATTCAGGACAACACTAAAACGTGTGTTTCATTTCGCTCCTGATAAGGATATTTTCCTAAATCTGAGCCTGAGCACACAAACAGGCACTGGTGTGATTAAGCAATTGTTTGCACATGCAACTAAACAATCTGCATCTACACGTGTGTCCTCTGCTTCTTCGACATTTTGCTCATTATGTCCAACGACGGTCTAGTAAAAGGGGCTGGCAATCTAAAAAGGTAAAAATCACACTTTTAAGTACTTTGGTTTTCTTGTAGATGTATTTATTTATTTTATCTATATTTTACATTTATTTTATTTTATTTATTTGTTTTACTTCAAACCAAAACAGGAACAAAAACAAAAAGCTATAAAAGTTTATGCATTTACAGCTAAGAAACTCTATTAAAATGTGTAAATACCAATAGTGCCACCAGCAGCAGTAGCAATTATATCAAGTGTCGAATTTTCAGATGGGCCTCAACACAACCCCCTAAAATTATTCCCAGATGTTTGTGCACGATAATTGGAATACTCAAATAATATGAAAACAGGGTGTGAATATAAGTTATTCAATTTGCAATTAGAAATCTTGCGAAAACTAGCATTCTCAGGCACAAAAGATTATGGTATCAAAAATCTGGGTGCAGTTTTAGAGGCAATTTGTTTAAAGATGTGGTCTTCAAAATTCACTTGGCAACTGCAAAATAAGCAGAGAGAGAGAGAGAGAAATAAAGAAAATATCAGCCCATATAGTGGGAACCACACTGTACAAACAGACTCTGCTTAAGTGGCATGCCCCAGTGGTAACAGAACTGTGCCAGGAAACGTCATCCTAATGACTGAAGGTTCAAAGGGTCAGATTGTCCCTGGCTCGGGGGTGGGGGTGGGGGAGGAGACGACAGTGTTGAGAAAGATGCAGGAAACCTTTCATTCTTTCCTCCACCATGGTTATAACACACATCACACAAGGACAAAGTACAAAAGCAAGTGTAGTCCCTGCAGGGATTTTCTCCCTCATAAAGACAGTCAGGGCTGCATCACAAGGACTGTATACAGGGCCAGCTCCAGTGTTTCTGGCGCCCCAAGCAGCGAAAAATAAATTAATTAAATAAATAAAGCCGTGATCGGCGGCACTTCGGCGGCAGCTCTACCGCCGCCGCTTCATTCTTCGGTGGCAATTCGGCAGCAGGTCCTTCCCTCCGAGAGGGACTGAGGGACCTGCCGCTGAAGAGCCGGACATACCGCCCCTTTCCGTTGGCCGCCCCAAGCACCTGCTTGCTGGGCTGGTGCCTGGAGCCGGCTCTGACTGTATATCATGTACATGTAATAAACTACAGCTACATACACACGCTGTGGTCATCAACAGGACTCAAACTCTCAATCTTCAAAACCAAAGCACAGGCCACTGTTGTGTGAGCTGAAGGGAAACACCTTTATCTATGAGAGAGTGTTATTGGGACCACCACTAAATCACACCACACTCAACCAGTGTAATAAATAGGAGGGCGGGGATGGGGAATAGTATCTTTTGAGACTGGTAGAACTTATTTCTTTGTATCCTTTAGCCTAAGAGTGCTACCTATGACCCTGTTACCAGTGCAGCACATCATGTGGATGGTCATGTTCAAAATGAGGCTTTTCTTTGCCTTCCCCCCTTGGGGCAGTCGTGGCAAGAGTAGCATAGCCATGCCAAGACTGAGATACAGAGCAACGTGTAGAAAAGGAAAATCTGAAAAGACAACAGAGAAAGTGGAATGAGCATAAGTAAAGGAAATTCAGTTTGACAGGCAGGTTTTAGGATGTTTTTCCCCTTAATATTACTGTGATCCCACAGGGACTTGTAGTGTTCAGATTTTGGCCCACTTGTTTATCATATATGCACCAATGTCATGAAAAGTTCACTCTGATTAGCATAGTCCCTATAACTCCCTGTCACACTCTTCTCACGCCTCTCTTCAGGTTCCTGGCTATTTCTTTGTCAAAACTGGCAGTTCCCCAGCACCAGTAAACCCTGATCAACATAACGGAGCTTAGCAGGCAGGAGGTTCCCAAGGGCACAGTGGCATGAGCATCAGAAATTCATCTTCCTTGTGGGAATATCTCCAAGCTATTAAAACCAGCCCTGAGCTCCACAACTCAGTGTCTTCTTACAATATACTTCTGTGAGAATTCTTGTGTGTGTCTCAGACAACTTCTCTCTCCAAAGATATTCTGGATCTAACTGAACTAGTTAACTGGCCTGCGTGGCTACTAGAGCTCTATTAGATTACATCCCAATCTACATGCATGACGGGCCCCCTGTTTGGCACAGAACAACATTTGAAGCCCCACTATTGCATCTAGGATCCTTTTATAAACTACTGTGTGATCTCTTCTTTTCCCCACCCATGCAATTTTAATTTGGGTTCATTTACACATCTGCTGCATGAATTCACTAACTTCTTAAATCAGGAAGGAAACATCCAATCTGGTAAAACTGAATGGGTAAGTGGAACACTTCCAAATGTCTAAGGGCATGGCTACACTTGCGAGTTAGAGCGCATTAAAGCAGCCCCATGCGCTCTAACTCACGACGCATCCACGCTGGCAAGGCACATAGAGCGCTCTGACTCCACAGCTACAGCGCTCCTGGTACTCCACCTCGGCGAGTGGAATAACGTTTGATGCGCCCCAGCTGGAGCGCCGCAGCACCAGTGTGAACGTCCTGGTCTGTTAATGCGCTCTGATCGGCATCCAGAAGTGTCCCACAATGCCTGTTCTAGCCACTCTGGTCATCACTTTGAACTCTACTGCCCTGCTCTCAGGTAACCAACCATCAGACCCGCCCTTTAAATTATCTGGGAATTTTGAAAATCCCCTTCCTGTTTGCTCAGCCAGGCATGGCGTGCTCTCAGCGCATCTTTCCAGGTGACCATGCCTCCATGGGCCAGGCGATCCCCAGTATGGAGCAATGGCGAGGTGCTGGACCTCATCAGTGTTTGGGGGGAGGAAGCTGTCCAGTCCCAGCTGCGCTCCAGCCGTAGGAATTACGATACCTCCGGGCAGATATCAAGGGACATGATGGAAAGAGGCCATGACTGGGACAAACTGCAGTGCAGGGTTAAAGTGAAGGAGCTGCGGAATGTCTACCGCAAAGCCTGCAAGGCAAACCGCCGCTCCAGTGCTGCCCCCCCGACCTGCCGTTTCTACAAAGACCTGTACGCGATACTTGGGGGCGACCCCACCTCCACTCCGGGGGCCACCATGGACACTTCAGAGCCCAGTTCAACAAGGCAGGAGGAGGAGGAGGAGGAAAGCAGGAGCGAGGGTGCTGAGGAGGAGGAAGACACCCCGGCATCCCTAGATGCATGTAGCCAGGAGCTGTTCTCAAGCCAGGAGGAAGGTAGCCAGTCGGCCGGTGCTTGGGGAAGGATAAACACCAGAGGAGATGCCCGGTAAGCGGCTTTTATTTTGGGAAGGAAGTTACTCAGTGCGGGCTCTTGGGGCAAGGAGGGTTAGGGCTGCATGCATGCCTAGATGTGGAATAGGGTGTTGATGTGCTCTCTCACATCGCGGTAATCAGCCTCAGTGATCTCTTCAAAGGTCTCATCCAGAACTTGGGCAATGCGCTTGCGCAGGTTTTGTGGGGGAGCCACTGTGGTCCTTGTCCCAGTCAGGCTAACATGTCCGCACCACTGTGCCGTGAGGGGTGGGGGGACCATCGCTGCACATAGGCAAGCTGCATATGGGCCAAGGCGGAAGCCGCATTGTAGTAGAAGACCCTCCCTTGCTTCCCAGGTCACCCTCAGCAGCAAGATATCTTCCAGGATGAACTCCTGTGGAAAATGTGGGGACAGTGTTCAGTATAGGGGCCCCATGCAGCTGTTGGCTCTCCCCAAGGCACAGAAACCCAGAGGACAGTACAGCCATGAAAGAATCAGTCCCCCTTGACCCTGTGCTTACTCACCATTTTGGGGCTCCCGTGGGTTATGTGCGCTCGCTTTGGGACAGGCAAATGATGCTATTGTGTAGACTGTGCTTGCCCTCCTTAAGTACGGGGGAATCATTGCTCTGTCTGGTGTGAACAATGCTGCCTCTGTTAAGTGTTGCATTTTGCCTTTACAGATGCAACCTTGAGATCTCAGCCGTCCGTGTTATCACCGGCCGAGAGGCTGCAAAGAATCAGGAAGAGGCCACGTAGAAGCAAAGAGGACATGCTGCATGAAGTCATGCAGCAATCCCTTAATGAAAATCAAAAAGTGCAGGAGTGGCAGGAGATTGAAAGGAGGGTCCACCAGCAGAATGCGGATCGCTGGCACCAAAGCACAGAGTGGCTGATAAACATCATGGAGCGCCAAGCGGACTCGATCCAGGCGCTCGTAGCCATGCAGGTGGAGCACTACCGCGCCCCCCCTCCCCTTCAGCCCTTGTCCCAAAACTCTTTCCCTTGTGCCCCCATGTCACCTCAAACCTACTTTCCCCAACATCTGGGTTCTTATCGCCACCAGTTGCCTCCAACACCTGTAACTTCACCACCCAGCCCTGAAAACTACGACCCTTACCCATTGCACTCAACCCCCATCACCATGCATTATAGCCATCCTGAAGTGCAGCACTCATTGCACAGCACTCCAGATAGGAAGGCTGAGTACGAGAACAGGACATATGCAAATCTGTGATTGAACCGTTCCCCACCCCACCCCTTTGTCCTTTGTGTTTCCAAGCAGTTGTGTTTCTTTTCAATAAATGCATTTTCTTTTCATTAAATGGATTTTTTGCTTTGAAAACATTCTTTATTATTGCATAGTGTAAACAATACCTTAGCCCAGGAAAGCAACAGGCACTGCAAGTCAGTGTATCGTACGTAGCAAACAGATTCCTACTAACATTGGAACCACTGCACTTCACTCCCGTGCAGGGCACCAGACATTACCGGTGGCTTTCAGCCTCAAATTGCTCCCTCAAGGCATCCCTAAGCCTTGCAGCCCCGTGCTGGGCCCCTCTAATAGCTCAGAAACATAGAATAACAGGGTTGGAAGGGACCTCAGGAGGTCATCTAGTCCACCCCCCTGCTCAAAGCAGGACCAATCCCCAACTAAATCAACAGAACCGCGGAGAGGCTAACAGAGGGAGTTTGACTGGGAGCTCACCTGGGGAGAGCCCACTGAGGCTTTCATCTTGCAGGCTTCTCTGAGTAGTTACTGCAACAGCTGAGGAAGCCCTTAGAAGGAAGGTAATATGGATGGTGAGCGATCAGCTGTTGTGATCAGTCTGCTCTCTGGCTGTTCAAATTCAGTCTCCAGGTGTTGAACCTCCGAGTCCATGCCTGAGTGAATCTTTCACCCTTCCCTTCACAAATGTTATGGAGCGTACAGCACGCGGATAAAACCGTGGGGATGCTGTTATCGGCCAGGTCCAGTTTCCCATACAGAGAGCGCCAGAGGCCTTTTAAATGCCAAAAGCACACTCCACAGTCATTCTGCACCGGCTCAGCCTGTTGTTGAACCGCTCCTTGCTGCTGTCAAGGCTCCCTGTGTAGGTTTTCATGAGCCCCGGCATTAAAGGGTAAGCGGGGTCTCCAAGGATCACAATGTGTCCACTAACTTCCCCTACGGTGATCTTCTGGTCTGGGAAAAAAGTCCCGGCTTGCAGGTTCCTGAACAGGCCAGTGTTCCGAAAGATGCGTGCCCACGGTGATCCACAAGTGCCTGGAGAACCATAGAGAAATAGCCCTTCCGATTAACGTACTAGGAGGCTAGGTGGGCTGGTGCCAGAATTGGAATATGCGTTCCATCTATCGCCCCTCCACAGTTAGGGAAACCCATTTGTGCAAAGCCAGCCACATTGTCATGCACGTTACCCAGAGTCACGGTTCTTCTGAGCAGGATGCAATTAATGGCCCTGCAAACTTGCATCAACATGATTCCAACAGTCAACTTCCCCACTCCAAACTAGTTAGCGACTGATCGGTAGCTGTCTCGAGTTGCCAGCTTCCAGATTGCAATAGCTTCTCCACCGTCAGAGCAGCTCTCAATCTCGTGTCCTTGCGCCGCAGGATGGGGGAGAGCTCCTCACACAGTCCCATGAAAGTGGCTTTTTTTATCCGAAAGTTCTGCAGCAACTGCTCATCATCCCAGACTTGCATGACGATGTGATCCACCACTCAGTGCTTGTTTCCCAAGCCCAAAAGCGCCGTTCCACGGTGGTGAGTATGTCCGTGAATGCCACAAGCAATCTCGTGTCGTATGCGTTACTCGAGTCGATATCATCGTCAGAGTCCTCACTGTCACTTTGGATCTTAAGGAGTAACTCGACTGCCAAATGTGACATGCTAGTGAGACTCGTCAACATATTCCTCAGCAGTTCGGGCTCCATTCCTGCAGACCGAAAGGGAAGAGAGAGCGCGCAGTACAAAAAACATTGAAAGATGGCGCCAATTGGGGACGGAAGCACAGGGATTGCTGGGATGCAAACTGATGCATCATGGGGCATTGGGACAGGACCCAGAATGCCCTGCACCCCCTTCCCACAAGCCACAGCGCCAGAATGGGAAGAAGTGCTCTGTGGGATAGCTGCCCATAATGCATTGCTCCCAATGCCGCTGCAAGTGCCGCAAACGTGGACATGCTACGAAGGCAGGTTTAACTCAAAGTGCTCTACATTTGCAAGTGTAGCCATGCCCTAAATTATTGGTAAGTATGGTAGGACTTACTCAGTATAAATGCAACTCCCCACTCTCTCATGCATCTACATGATTGCCATGTTAAGACAAATGCACTTTAAGCCAAAACAGATCAAGGAAGTAGCTCAGAGTAATTTAAATGGCATCCATTGTATTGTCTGAAAGCCCATTCACAGTAGTTTGGAGGTGTGATTTACCATTTGGCAGAATAAATATCTTGTTGTATGGTTTAGACAAAGTATCAAGCAATGAGAAATGGACACTGCCAAGTACCAAGACACACCTATAAACTACAGTGAACAGGTTTGCAGGCAATACAAAGGTTATCAATTAAACAAACTAGACATGTCCATTGTTTAAAGTAATTGAAACTGTGCACTGAATCTGTTCTCTGGCAATCATTCCAATTAATTGGGAGTGCTTAAGTGGATGCTAATGTACCTGAGTTCACATACATTGCTTGGCTTCTCTTACATCCCTGTGTATTGTAACTGTAACATTCCAGTTCTATGACCTGAACATATACAGAGGCAGTATTGCCAATGGATAGGGCACTGGACTGGGATTCAGGAGATGATGCTATACATGATTTTTCCACTGACCTGCTCAGTGCTCTTGGGCAAGTCATTTCACCTCTATTCCCTCAGCCCCCATCCTTTGTCTTGCTTATCTACTTTGACTGTAAACTCTTCTGGTTGGGACTGTTGCTTACTATTTATTTGCCCAGCACAAGAGGACCCCAATCTCAGCTGGGCCTTCAAAGCACTACCATGATACAAATAAATAATAGTATGACACTGAAGATAGTGGGGTTGTATGGGAATAACTAAGAACAGAATTTAACCCAGTGTCTGTTTATGTTTTCAAGACACACCTGTATGAATATAGGTCTTGAATGACCCAGAGTAGTATAAAAACACAAAATATTCCCAATTTATCAAATGCAGCTGCCTTAAAGATCATCATTATGCATAATATGCTTACGGAATAAATCTGAAGAACAACTATAAGAAGTGGAATATGGTGAATCTGAATTACAACGTTGTAATCCCTTTGGTCACATTCTGCCCTCAGATGCACACCTGTACGAATCCCATTACATTAGTAAGGGCTGTGTGCATATCCAAGAGCAGAACATAGTCCTTTGTTTCCTTTTGCCCTCCCACACATCACCACGTTTCGGATCACACCACTTGGGGTCATCATCACATCTTTCAGCCTTAGGTTCACCCACAAGTCTGACTTCATTCAAACTCACTGAAGTTACAATCATTCTTCTGACTTCACTGACATGTTATCTACTAGCTGAATTTTTTCTTAAAGTCTGTTCCATGTTGAAACTCTACTAGCCTTGATAATATTGCATCAATATAGGGAGGAGTGTGTGTAGTCCATCGGTTCGATGATGATGTTTTCATGCTGTGATAAAGGGGGGGGAGCTCCCTTTGATGTACACCCAGCCAGCCAGTCAGCTGTAAAATCCCTCTTGGTAGCTGTTCTTTACTTGCTTTACCTGTAAAGGGTTAAAAAGTCCCCCAGGTAAAGAAAAAAAAGTGGGCACCTGACCAAAAGAGCCAATGGGAAGGCTAGAACTTTTTTAAATGGAAAAAAGAAACTCTCTCTTTGTCGGTGGTTGCTCTCTCTGGGCTGCAGAGACACAAAGCAGCAATGCTATGTAAGGCTTGAACCAGGTATGAAAATTAATCTTCCATACCTAGAAGAAATTATTTGGATAGGGAATGTTTAGACAGACACAATCAGGTTTATTTTTTTTATTTTGGCGTGTGGATCTCCTCTGTGCTAACCCCAGATGCTTTTGTTTGCTTGTAACCTTTAAGCTGAACTCCCAAGAAAGCTATTTTGGGTGCTTAATTTTTGGAATTACTCTTTTAAAATCCAAAGTCTACGTTCCAAATGTATTTTCTTTCTTTTTGTTGTTAATAAAATTTACCTTTTTTAAGACCAGGATTGGATTTTTGGTGTCCTAAGAGGTTTGTGCATATGCTGTTGGATTAGCTGGTGGCAACAGCTAATTTCCTTTGTTTTCTTTCTCAGCTCTTCCCCAGAGGGGGGGTGAAAGGGCTTGAGGGTACCCCACAGGGAGGAATTCCCAAGTGCTCTTTCCTGGGTCAAAAGGGGTTTTTTTGCATTTGGGTGGTGGCAGCATTTACCAAGCCATGGTCAGAGAAAAACTGTAACCTTGGGAGTTTAATACAACCCTGGAGTGGCAAGTATTAGTTTTTAAAATCCTTGCGGGCCCCACTTCCTGCACTTGAGTGCCAGAATGGGGATTCAGCCTTGACACATGCTCTCTCTTTTTGTGGATTCTGGAGTGACTCTGAAGTCCAAAGCATGACATGCATGCTCGTGAGCAGATCAGGCAGATAAAGTCATTGGTGAGCGTCTTGGTAGCTATTGCAGTAGAATGACGTTTTCCCCTTGCAGCTAACAATCTATTATTTCTGTCCTCTTCAAAGGCTTGAAAAGCTCTGAGTGTTGTGTGTTGCCATGCTGATCTATTTAACTCAGCCTTCTCAAGACCATCTGGTTTTATTGCACCAAAGTGTATAGTGTTCTTGATGCTGTCCTTGTAGCACTCTTTGGGGTAGCCTTGATTCCGATGTCCTTGTGCCAAATCTCCATAGAAATTTTTTTCTGGGGTGTCAATATTCAGGCATCCTACTGATGTGTAGTTGGGCTTTGATCAGCATGGCCTCGATTCACATAGCATTTGACTTCTGGAGAACCTCCAGGTTGGTAAGTTTGTCCTGCCAGTGGATCCCCATAATGGCATGCAGAGATCGTATATGGAAGACCTCTAGCTGTTGGATATGCCGTTTGTATGGTGTCCAGGTCTCCCAGCCGTAGAGGAGAGATGTGAGCACAAAAGCATAAAGTTTTATTTTTGTTTAAAGGGTTATGTTGTGGGATTTCAGGACTTTGTTATGTAGCTTTCCTAATGACTGAGAAGCTTTCTGTATCCTGTTCATGATCCCTTTGTCAAGAGATCTATCATTGGAGATGTTGCTACTGAGATAGGTAAAACTGTCAACTTGCTTTAGTTGGATTCCACTAATGGATATACCAGGGCATATGGCATGGAGTGGTGAAGATGATTGGTGCAACACCACAGTTTTCTCCAGGCTGATTGTGTGACCAAACAATGTTGATGCTTCAGCAACGCGATCTATGATGCACTGGAGATCTCCCTCTGTGTGTGCTAGGAGGGCACAATCATCCGCAAAGAGTGCTTCTCTTATTAGCAGTTCGGTTACTTTTGTTTTTGCTTTAAGCAAAAGGGAGGAGTGTTGAAATTCAAATTAAATGAGAACATTGTATCTAAATTCTATTCTATTTGGCACTCTTGAGAGATGAAACTCAATGAAGAGTTTATCATAGCTCAGGACAATCCTCATGATCCCAAGATTTGTTTTCTGAATTTCATCCATAACCTTCACTTCGGGGTTCACGGAAGAGTTCATTGTTGTCTTTATGGAATTACTTGTCATTTATTTTTTGCTTCACACATTATTTTGTTTTATATTAAAGTTCCAAGTGCCACTTACAATGCATCATTCATTGTGATTTCTTGCTTTATCTCAAATGAACAGCCATTGGCAGTGCTACTATACTTTACGGTTAGTTCTCATTAACTTTATACCATATTACTTACCATATTACCTTTTTTTTTTAAATAGAGCTTTGTCCTTCATCTGCTTCTCAGCATTGATGAGACTTTTTGAGATAAAAATCAGCGTACATTGTCATGAAAAAAAAACCTAGGTAACTTTTTAATTATTCAGGGTTCTGAAACTCTGCATAAAAATGTATTGTGCCACAATATTCCATTCTAGAAATACTACACTATCTTATTTATTTCTGCATGACTTGTCATATTAACATTTACACTTTAATTGTTCCATTCACTTATGTAAAATACAAAGAGATAAAAGGTGAGCAATGACTAACAATTTACATATATATAGTGCTCTTCATGCAGAAGAATTCCAAAGTGCATCCAGGGGTCCATTCACCCACCACTGAAATGCAGCACTTTGGGGGCTGAATGCAAGTACTATTTAATAATGCACAAGCGACATTGCACAATAATTTAGTACAGAAAATGAAGCATACTTTATCCAACTGAAGCCACAGACAGGGCCAGCTCTACCATTTTTGCCGCCCCAAGCAAAAAAAAAAAAGCCGCTCGGCCTGCCGCCCGAACTGCCGAAGCAAAAAAAAAAAAAGCCGCTCAGACTGCTGCCCGAACTGCTTCCTCCGCTGGTGCCTGGAGCCGGCCTTGGCCACAGAGAGAATTTAAACAATCAGTTCCAAGTTGGGGCATTGGTACTCATCTCAGAGTGAAGAATGCCCCAAACCTGACCTTTACAGATCACTCACCATTGTAGTTAACCTGGGGTCTGGGCACCTGGACCTGGATAGCCAAGCCTGCCTACAGCCATCCACACTGCAGAGCTGCACTCAACTCATACCTATGTAGCTGTGTCTACACTGGCACTTCAGTAACTTGCACTAGATGCTAGGCTTTCTGGGGGTATATCTCAGGGTTCTTAGTACCTCTGTAACTTGAGGTGCCCTAGGAATTGTTTCACAACGTATCAAGGAAGAATTTATCTGTCCTTCCTGAAGCCCTGTGTGGAAGCATTCTTAGCCTGCAATACAGAAGACTTACAGCTCTGCATGCTCTTCACTTATGTCTGTTCCAGCTGGCACCAAGGCCTGAATCCTGCACAGGCTGATGAACTGTCTCTGGTTTGGCTGCACTGTTATTGAAGCAGAACACAGATGGAGGGCATGGGACATGGTGGAGAGCATTTCAGCAGTGGCTTGTGACCCTCACAGTGGCAGGTCTTGGTGAGGAGATCATGCTGGGTGGATGCTTGAATGGCTAAACAAAAACAGATGATGCCTCCTACAGTCACTGCAGATTCCCCCTATGCAAACCACATTCCCTCTATGCTTCTGGTGCAGGACAATTAGCGCAACATGGTGGGATCACATAATCATGCAGATCTGGGATGACCAGCAGTAGCTCCAGAACTTCCACGTGAGGAAGGCCACCTTCATGGATCTGCATCAGGAGCTTACTCCAACCCTCCAGTGACAGGACACACAGATGAAGCAGACCATTCAAATCCAGAAACAGGTTGCCATTGCCATCTAGAAGCTGGGTGCTAGAAGAAGCTGATATCAGAGCACGTGGCAGAAGGAGGTTTAATTATGCACTAAGCAGTTGCAGGATGGCAGTAAAAGGTGCAAAATGGTGCTGCCCTATACACCCGTTTGGTGCCAGTGTGCCCAATGCTATTCATATTACTGGGGCATGGTGCATCCTGAACAACATCTGCAAGGATAAGGGAGACAGCTTTTGCCAGGAGTAGGCTTAAGACACTGCTGGTTTGTAGGCCCCGTACAGTCAACCAGAAAGTGCAGGTATCCACAGAGTGTTTTGGGGTAGTGGTGGGGTCGCTGCCAAGAATCACATGCAGCTCCTCGTAAAAGCGGCATGTCTGTAGGGCAGAACCAGAATGACTGTTTGCCTCCCTTGTCTTCTGGTACACTTGCCAAAGCTCTTTTATTTTCAGGTGGCGCTGCTGCGTGTCCCTGGTGTAGCCCTTTTCCCCCATGTCCCACGCGATCTTGGCATAGATATCAGTGCTTCTTCTGCTGCATCAGAGCTCTGCCTGCACAGACTCTTCTCCCCACCCAGCCATAAGATCCACCACCTCCTGTGTACTCCATGCTGGAGCTGGAGCGCGTTTGTGACCTTGAGTCTCCATGATCAGCTGTGCTGGAGGGCTCTCCATGCTGATCAAACAGGAAATGAAAATTCAAAAGTTCACGGGGTTTTAACAGAGGAGCGTCTGTTTCCTTGTGTACCTGGCGGACGTGCAGTGGGGTTGAAAGTGCTCTCCAGAGTGGTCACAGCAGAGCACTGTGGGACACCTCCTGGAGGCCAATTCATTCGAATTATATAATGCAGTGTCTACACTATCCCCATGTTGACCCGTGGATGTTCAATCAAGCGCTATGCCTTTCGCGGAGGTGGAGTACAGAAGTCGATTTGACAGGCCACTGTGGTCAGCAGAAGGGACTCAGTAGTGTAGACACATACATTATTAGATCGACTTAACGTGGCTTCTGTCAACCTATGTCTGTTGTGTAGACCAGGTCCCAGGTTAAAGGATTTTGTTACGGGTGGTAAGGGGATTTGGGCATAAACAGCCCGAGTTACAGCCCAAATTAACTCTGCAGTAAGACCTGTTAAGAGCGGAAAATTACTCTAGCTTTTATGTCCAGTCAATGTTTAGTTCCTCAACTAATATTGGTGAGAAGGATATCTATTGGTGCCAACTGTGTTGATGGCTTTCATTATCTTGATGCCAATCTGCTAAAAAGTAGATTAAAAACATAATCTCATGTCATATCATTAAAAAAACAGCCATCAGATTGATGAGACTTTTGGCCATTAGCGATCTAGGCTGGCTTCAATTTAACAAATCATATGCAAGTAGATAACCCCAGGCATCACTGTTACTATTGGCCCTACCTTAAATAGTGTATACGTTAATATTTCCTTTAACATTACTTTTTTCAACTTGTTCCATCCATTTTTGAGAATACATATTGTTTGTGTTCAGTAGATGAGAGAAACCAGGTACTCCTAGCTACATCTCTCCACCCAGCCCTATGCATTACTCTGTGCCATTCCTAGTACAGAGCCCTACCTTGTAACAACTAAGGGCTCAATCACTTTGTCAGAAGGTGTAGCCTGCAGTTGCATTGCTCCAGGGCCAAAGAGGAAAAAGATTGTAACTCAGGGTCTAAGTTCCCTCTAAGCTGCATGGCCATGCAGCAGGCTATCAAGGGAGGCTTGAGAGGAGGCTGCTAGTGCTCCTTTGCTATGCTCCTCCCTCTCAGTCTGAAACAGCCAGAAACTGTTGAACCTTAGAACACGGTGCAAGGCTCATTTTCTTAAAAGAGCTGAAGGACGGTAATGGGATAGGTGGAGAATTGCATTATTATTAATAATTTGCTCTGCATAGTTATTTAGTTATGGTGTATCTGTGTGGTTGCTGCTTTTTCATATATATTGATTTTCTTGACTGGCTAACTGTGCTTTTAACTAATTGACAGAGAGCCTAGAGAAGGAGACAGCTTTGATGGTTTTATAAATCCAAAGAAACAAAATAAATCTTCTCCAATATTAACCAACATCCAAGAAAAGTGAGTTACTTAGCTGACTTGACACTTTTTTTGCTCTCTCCCTGCTGCACTTGGGGCCAAATCACATCTACAGTGTTACGAGCTATGCTGGCGGCAGAGCACAGTGCCAACCACATTTGTTACAAGGTCTATCCTGCCTTTGCAAGACAGGATTGCTCGGGGGGACAGCCATTCTGTGCAGTGGAGTGGGTTCAAATTGCTGCTCATTTGCAAGAGTCGCATCATACCCGACACTACAGATGACATCCTACATACTAGCCAGTAAGGATCTGGCCACACCCTCTAGCCAGTTGTCTATACCCAGACAGCTCCTGGCTGTTGGGCTCCAGATTTGCAGTCAGACTCCTTTCCTTAATATTTTCTTGATTGTTAGGGTGGAATTTTGCTCTCTTGGGACTGTTGGTAAGGGCTGGGGGAAGGACAGGAGGCACCCTACACCCGTTTCCCCCCATAGCACAGCCACCCAGCAGAGGGGATTTATCCCTTTACCTTATTTCCGGTCAGCTGAACCTGGATTTTAAATTTTATCCCAAAGCTAATCACACTGAATTTCACAGAAAAGGTTTGAATGAACTAAAGTTCCCTTCCTTGTGGAGTGTTTATTCTCATCGCCATGCTGCTAATCAGTAAGTTTCCAAGGGCAGTGTTGGAGATACTGGTAATGTAGTACTTACAGATCTCTTTTTTAATTAAGAAACATACATTACTTTTCTTATATGCTCTACTCTTTGTAGTTAGTGAGCATGGGCGGCCGGTGATCCGGCCATTGGGGGAGGCTAGACCCTAGCCCCGTCGCTCCCCCAAGGTCCTGCCCCTCCCCATCTGTCCCACACACCCCCGGCAGGAGCCCATAGCACCCTCACCGCTGGCACCGGCCCCAGCCCCGGTGCGCCGGGCAGCGTGGCCAGCCCCGGTGTGCCGGGTGACGTGGCCCCAGCACCAGCCACCCTGACTCCCTGCAGGAGGCAGGCCAGCCAGCCCCAGCCAGCCTGGGCCAGCTAAGGCAGAGCACTGGAATGGGGGGACTGGCCTGGGGGCGGAGTGTGGGCAGGGTCACACTAGTCTGTTTGGGAAGGCACAGTCTACCCCTGCCTATGATACCCGCCGCCCATGTTAGTGAGCCAAATTCTGTTCCCCTTTACACCTGCATGTGCACTAGCTCCATTGAATACAACTGAGTTACTCTAGATTTATACTGGTATAAAGAAAAATAGAATTTCTCTCCCTCTTTAACCATATTTCCCATAATGTAACTATTAAAACAGAGTAAGCAACAAGGCATCTATCAAGGAGTAGAATACTAACCTGCAAAATGTCAGCGCAAGACTGTACACTTTCATCTGATAGTCAATTCAGCAAGAAAAATAGATATAAACTATCAATGAAATATGTAAAATACCATCCCCACTATCATTCTCATCTCTCAGAAATTCTGTGCAAGGGCACCTTACTCAACCAAACCAAACTCATGCTAATGAAACCCTTCTAACACACACTGAGACCACACTATCATGCTGCCAATATATACTTAATTGAATTTAAGATCAATATGTAGTCCAATAATTAATCACTGGGCACAACAAATAGAAAAATATGAGCGTCGAGCAAGATCTCTGACAGAATGTACAAAGTAAACTATGAAAGATTGTCTGCAAGCTATTTTTGAAGAATGTGGCCTAAATTTTCAAATATAAACAATTGATTTTGGGTGCCCGACGTGGGACACAGTAAGGGGGCCTGGTTTTCAGAGAGGGCCAAACACTCATCCTCTTAAAATCAGACCTCTTTAAAGTATCTCATGTTGGGCATCCAAGAACTGAGACAGACAAAATCACTAGTCCCTTCTGAAAATTGAGTCCCTTGTTCATGTCTATACCGTCTTTATACTAAAGCTAAGGTGATACACATGATATTATAAACTCCTCAGGGCAGAGACTATCATATTTGTCTGGATTTGTAGAACACCTAGCACAATAGGGTTCTGATCCATGACTGGAGCTTCCAGGTTCTACACAATAGAAATAGTAATTGTAATATATAACGTATATCTTTCCTTCTACAGTTATGATTCTTCCTTGTTGCTCACACTAGATTTTAAAAGTAGTCTTAGTTGCTTACTGTAGACCTTGACTTGGAATTTAGAAGGCTGAATGCCTCCCTTGTACCCCGCCCCCCCACCCCAAAAAAAAGAATTAAACTGTAATCTGCAATGCAGCAATAATTTACAACCTAGCTCTAGGCAAAAAGCCTACTGCAGAGTCTCAGTTTGAAATGTTATTAACACATCTGACACCAAGGTCACTCCCAAAGCCTTTCAAGAGCACCTATAGATGGTTCTGTGTCTACTCTCATGTAATTAAGTATAACGGTTGCTTACATTAACAGGTGCACATCAGATTTGCTTTTACCAAATGAGGTGTAACATTTGTTGTCAATTGATTTCAATAGCCTGGGAAGCAGCAGCCCCAACTATAAATACCTCTCTGGGGGAACATTAATGTACAGCCTCATTTAGTACGTAAAGACTATCCCTCTTGAAGTCATGAAACATCCAAAATATATAGTATTTTATCCTTTTAGGTAGTTAAAATAGCAACCTTAATGTATTGCACTAGACATTGACAACATATAAAAAGTTGTTGCTTTGAGTTGCTTGTAAGTTTTTGGCAGTTACTAGTAAATGTATTTTCTATATAAATAAATGTTATCTCATTACCAACAATCTCCATTAGGATCTAGCAGACCATGAAATAGACTTTGCAAGATCAAGCAATGTGCTAAGGCCCAGAAAAACATTATTTTGGCTTCCAGCTTCAGAAATTATGGGAGAAATGAAGCACTTTATTATAGTTAGGAGTACACACCCTATGTAATCCTTTCCAGTCAGAGGCATTACTAGAGAGAAGTGCAGATTACTCAGAGGTGTGAAAAGTAAATCTAGGCTATGTCTACACTACCACTTATGTCAGTATAATTTATGTCACTCAGGGGTCTCAATAAGCCACCCCTTGAGCAACGTAAGCTAGACCGACCTAAGCGCTGGTGTGGACAGCGCTATGTCGGCAGGAGAGCTTCCCCTGCCAACGTAGCTCATTGGGGTGGATTCATTATGTCCACAGGTCAGTTCTTTCCCGTAGGCTTAGAGTAACTACACTAGAGAGCTTACAGCGGCCGCTGTTAACTCTCTAGTGTAGCCATAGCCTCGGTTTGGTTGGCACCTACTTCTTTGTTTAAGTCTCCACTGTTTTTAACTGCTCACAGAATATGCTTTTCGCAGAAGAAAGTTTATTACGATTCTAAAGTAATACAAGGAGGAGTTAATTTTAAACATCAATGAGTACAATTGTGCTCTAGAACAGTGTTTCTCAAAGTCGGGCCGCCGCTTGTTCAGGGAAAGCCCCTGGCGGGCCGGGCCGGTTTGTTTACCTGCTGCGTCCGCAGGTTCAGCCGATCGCGGCTCCCACTGGCTGCGGTTCGCCGCTCCAGGCCAATGGGGGCTGTGGGAAGCGGCGTGGGCCGAGGGATGTGCTGGCCGCCCTTCCCGCAGCCCCCATTGGCCTGGAGTGGCGAACCGCGGCCAGTGGGAGCCGCGATCGGCTGAACCTGCGGACGCGGCAGGTAAACAAACCGGCCCGGACCGCCAGAGGCTTTCCCTGAACAAGCGGCGGCCCGACTTTGAGAAGCACTGCTCTAGAACATGATCAACAGGCACTTTCCTTGCCTGTGCACACAAATATTCACAAGTTCATGGTAAGAATAGTATTGCAAGATTAACAGCAATGTAGGCCAAGAACAAAACATTAATTCTGAATTTTAACTAAAATATCAGTGTACCCACTGTGTTTTCTATTAGATTAGCAAATGATGCCCAGGAAAAAGATTTATACATCTTCATAAGGCTAAAGGAATACATTTTAAAAATCACTTCTCTATACATGGTGTAAATTGTAACACTTTCCATGTAAGTTTATCAAAGTGTTCCATGTATCAAGAAAGAGTCTGGATCTCTAACAGAATATGAACTATCAACCAAATATAATATTAAACAGCTCTACCTTTAATAGGGATTTAAAATTGGTAGGAGAGGCGGTGTCTCAAGTTTTGCAAAGAGCGAGAACTCTACTGCTTGGCATTAGAACTAGCTAATATGCAAGAAACTATGCAAGAAAATTTCACAGCAAGAACTAGTCAGTTTTGATTAGCAGAATAAAAGGAATTAGAGGGAAGGTAAAACAGTCAGTTCAGAGAAGTATGCACATTTTTTCCTATGGGCAATGGAGCAGAGTAAATGTTTTGAAATCTATGAATTGCTAACATGTTGACAGTCAGAACTACAATACAGAAGAAATATTTTCTCTGCTCATGTGAGCAAGAAAAGAAATAATAGTTTTTAAAAGTAAATATCTGCATTTAACACCACTTCCAAGCACTATGGAGGTTATTTTTTCTATTGGCTTGTCTAAATCTGCAGTCATTAAAATCAGTGGCAAAATCACCATTGAAATAATAAGACCCTATAGGAGTAACAGTGGAAAGTGACGTTTTGTAAACATGGAATAATCAAAACATATTAAATAATGTAACAGCATAACATGTGCAGTAATTGCATTCACATATTCAATTTAGAGTGTGTATGTGCTTTAAAAATACCTATACTTTTCACCAACACCCTGAATATCATTTTATAAACATTTACATTATACGTTCAATTTTTTCTGTGATTTTCAAATATTAAATGTTAACTTTTATTCCAAATGCAGTCACTACTTTGTGTGGTTAATATTTATTTTTGTATCTGAAGGATTACCTGTAAAAACAGATTAAAATGAGAACAAATTGTGTACAAAGCTAGTCATGTTTGTGATAATCACATTTTCATGAGTTAAAAATCTGAAAGCTGTGAACTCAGCTGGTTTGAGCAACTTTTGCTTTCAACTTCTCCATTTGTTCTCTTCCCAAATTGACCCTATTCCTAATTTTTTAATATACAAATAATTATTTATTATATAGCATTGTTCATCTATAGATCCCAAAGTATTTCACAATCTTGTAATGTATTTTAATGTATTTAGCCCCCCTGTGAGGTAGGGCAGTGTTATTAGCCCCATTTTACAGATGGGGAACTGAGGCACAGAGGGAGACTAAGTGCTTGCCCCAGGTCACACAGGAAGTCCATGGTGACCAGGGAATTAAACTGAGATCTTCTATATCCTAAACCAGTGTGCTAACCACTGGACCATCCTTCCCCTTTTGGGGAAAGAGACAATCTTACAGCACTATATACAAATCTATTGTTCCATATTATATTATTTCTTCAAGGTCACACACTTGAAATCAATGGAAAAGCTTTTAAGACAAGAGATCTCGAGAGCTTAAGAATAAGACAGTAATTCCTTTGGGTGATCATAGGCTTTCAACTTTAACTGATATGTAACAGTGGGCAGAAAATGACTTAACCCTTTCACTGAATCTCACTTACACTTTGTTTCCACAGTGCTGTGTGGATGTACAGCATCTATCTTGAAGCATCACAACAGATCTGAAAGCAAAATACCCACCAGTGCAGTCTTTACCTTCTATTGCTCACTGGAATTCATCTCCACAACCTTAGAGCTTTTGGACCATTTATTTTTAACCTGATTGTGATACAGCTAGTGGGAAATGTGTGCTATCTCTGGAATGGGAAGTAAATGACAACATTTTTCACTATTATTTACTGGCTACGTTTCAGATAACAGGGAAATGTTAAAATATAACTTCAATTTTTTTTTTAAGTTTACTCCTGTGACATTTTTGTAGACAGGACGGCACTCACTGCTACCATTTGATGAGAAGGATAATCTTTTATCCATACTTTATTTCTTGCATCATAGAATCAGTTCTATAGTGTCTTTGATCACAAGCCAGACCCCAATAGCAGTCTGCCAGCCAAAATGTACATTGCTCACATATAATTTTTTTGCCATAGCACCATTTAATACACCCTATAGAAAAAAGGTATGGATTAAAGATTCTTGTTAGTGAGTGTCCTCTTTCTTCCTTAACAAAATTGTATCTGTATCAGACAGAGATCCACTGACATCTGAAAAGTGAACAAGTTGATCTTTGTTATAACTGGCTATTCAAAGTAAAAACCCAGGATAGTTGTTGTAGTGGGCATACAAAGGATGATTTTCCTGATGGTGTATGATATTGCTTGATTTGGCAGCTGGGAGGAGAGAAATCTGTACCTGTGTCTCCCCATCCTTCACCTCATTCAGGAAATACTCCTCCCTTCCGAATGTGGGTGTGTGCAGGGCCGGCGCGCCCATTAGGCGACCTAGGCGGTCGCCTAGGGCGCTGCTATTTTGGGGGCGCCTGCGCCCCCGCCGCCCGTACAAATTTGGGGGCGGGACCTTCCGCCGCCGCTGTTGGGGGCGGGATTTCGGGGGCGGGACCTGCCGCCGCCTAGGGCGCCGGCAAAGCTGGCGCCGCTACTGGGTGTGTGTGGACAAGAGCCAGACTGAGAAATTGTGCAGAAAAAGGGACTTGCTGGCTATGTCTTCACTGCCAACAAAAAGCATGTTTTTACCACAGGATAACTAATGAGGGCATGTCTACACTTACCAGTAGATCGGCACTGCTGCAATTGATGCAGCGAGTGTTGATTTAGCGGGTCTCGTGAAGACACGCTAAATCAATGGGAAAGCACTCTCCCATCGATTTGTGTACTCCACTTCCCCGAGAAGCATAAGACACTCTCCCGTCGACACAGCACAGTGTAGCCACCGCAGTAAGTGGATCTACATAAACTTCAGTCACATTATTCATGTAACTGAAGTTGCGTAACTTAGATCAATTTAGCGCGGTAGTGTAGACCAGCCCTGAGTGTTAACTATCCTACTGTAAAATCCTGGTGGAGACAAGGCAGTGTCATTTTTACCACGAGACGTGGTCAATAGCATTATAACCCCATGGTCTGGGGAGTTTCCTCCTGAATACTTATAGATTAGTTCTCCTAATGTGCAAGCCATTAACCTTTTGCCATAACAATGTTCCTATGTGAGTGCTCAATTTACAAAGTGGGTGTAAGTGTTATGGTTTGCCCAGTTTCTCACTGCTGCTTCTTGGAAGAAAAAAGCGGGGGAGCTGTGAAAAGTGAGGAAAAGCATGAGAAATAATGTAAATAGTCCATTGCTTTTGCGGGAGGAGGCTTAGAAGGCAAATAATTCCTCTACACAGCCTACACCCCCATTTATTCGCTGCCCGTCAATGTCTGTTTTACTCTTTGTTTCAATCAGGAGTGGTTGCAAAAAGAACATATTGAAGTAAAATACTTGTTCTGCAGATTTATAAATATCATGGATTTTTCCTAAAAGTAGAATTCTAGGCCCCCTCACCCCCACAGAATGTTTCACTTCTCAAATAAGTAGCTTGCCTTCCGAAAAGCACCCAATAACAACAGCCTATTGAGGACTGGCAGAAGCTGATTTCCCTGACAACCTATGGAAAAGTGAATGGTGAGAAATGATAGAAGAAATCTGGATTTATTTTGATCTTTTAAACCACATTGCAGTGGGAAAGGGGGTAGGTAGCAAGAAAATATGTGGAGTTCAGAACTCACAGCCTATCATGAGCTACTCTTCCCCCCTCCCCCCATCACTTTCACTATGGCTTTGCTAATAATCCAGCATCCCATAAAGGCATGGGAAATTAATATTTTCATAGAAAATGGAGTGAATGCCTTAGTGGATCACCTGCCTTTCTAAACCTAACCTTAGCTTCAGAAAGCTCATGAGCTCTTTTTTGGCTGTCCAAGTAATAGTTGGCTGTGAAGGTTTTAGACATAAAAATCTCCCAGTAGTAATCACAACACTGAACACTTAGAGCTATTTGAGAAAAATACTGGGGTGTTAATATTTATCACTCTGCCTTTGACAGAGTCAGTCCAGCAGTGAAGGGAGTACCAGGAAAATGTATCAGAGAAAAACGTCACCGTTCATTTTTTTCAAATAGCAGCCCTTCATTTTTTTCAAACCAGAATGTAGGATGCTATCACAGTCTACACCTTGTTTGTCTTCAATATTTCTAGGCCCCCTATCAGCCATCTCAGGCATGAAGTGTCTTTAAAAATAAAAGTAACATACCAGGTCCTGTCACCTTTCAGACAAAAACAGCCTAAAGTTATTAAAAAGACAAATTTAGAGCACAATCCCACAAGTTTTGAGCATCCTCCACCCAGGGCCGGCTCCAGGCACCAGCTAAAGAAGCAGGTGCTTGGGGTGGCCAATACCAAGGGGCGGCACTCCGGCCGCTATTGGGCCGGCACATCTGGGTCTTCGGCAGGGCCGGCTCCAGGCACCAGCTTAACAAGCAGGTGCTTGGGGCGGCCACTCGGGAGAGGGGCGGCATGTCCAGGTAGTCGGCGGCAATTCGGCAGAGGGTCCCTCACTCCCGATTGGAGCGAAGGACCTCCTGCCGAATTGCCGCCGCAGATTGCGATCGCGATCGCGGCTTTTTTTGTTTGTTTGTTTGTTTTTGGCTGCCTGGGGCGGCAAAAACCCTGGAGCCAGCGCTGGTCTTCGGCGGCAAGTCCCTCAGTCCCTCTTGGAGCGAAGGACCTGCCGCCGAATTGCCGCCGAAGAGTGGAGCAGCGCGATCGTGCTGCCGCGGCTATTTTTTTTTATTATTTTTTTGCCGCTTGGGGCAGCAGAAAACCTGGAGCCGGCCCTGGCTCCACCACATTTAATTCAAGGGAATGGAGAAAAATCAGCAATTTGCAGGAGGCACTGAGCACTCAATGGGAGGCCTTCACTGATTTCAGTTGTCTCTGGACTATATTCTGTTCAGGTTCTGATACTGCACCCATCATTATGGTAACAGTGCTTGGATCAGCCTCTAGGTGGTTAATTTCCATCTGCGCCCTTTGAGAACACCCCATCCTTAAACACATGTACAATTCGGCTTGGGTGAGACTGGGCTGTATTGTTTTTTTACGTGTAGCTTGGCTACGCTGAAATTCTCTCATCCACCTTGATGTAACTCTGAGAATACTATCTCCCTTTATCAGCATCATGATTAAGTCCCATGGGACATACTCCAATTTCTTTTCAAAATCATTTGTCATCTATTTAAGTTCCACTCTTCACACAAGACAAAAGAACACAAAAAATCTATTAAAAATGTTGAAGTAAGCTGTAGGGCCATAAAATAGTTTTGAACAACTATGTTATTGGGAGAGAGAATAAAATGTTAGGTGTGTTTTCTTTGTGGAGAAGAGAAGGAGGTGGTTGTTGGGCCTTCCTCCTACCCCCAATATTCTGAATTATGAACTGCAGATCCACTTTCATAAAAGGAGGAGAGGGGATGTCTATATGGATTGGAGTTAAAGGTGAAACATCTGTAGCTCAGTTTCATTATATCACCTTACAATGAGGCAGCAGCAGCAGGGGAAAAGGGTGTTTTCCCTTGCCTTTTAGTCAGGGCTAGAATATTGCCCTTGTGATTTTATTTTTTGACAGCAGCCTTTTGAGAAACAACATATCCAAAATTCAGCAGCTGAGGAAAATAAAACCTCATGGTAACAGAACACAAAATGTTCTTTCTCCTAAATTTGTTTCTCACTCGTGCTACAATGGTTTTGGTTTTATCATGCACCAGCTGGAAATCTCAGTCAACACAAGTTAGGAGTAGAGTCTCGAAAACCATGCAGTAGTACTGCAAAACTGCCTCTGACCAATCTGTCATTAGTACCTTTAAGAGTCTCCTCCTTAAAAATGCTTCAGTCATCAAATGGGAGACTAGAACCTATACCATGTGACTGCAATCCACCACACAACACAAATATTGACTAGCAAAAGAGTAAACAGTTAGTAAACTTGTAGTTTAAAGTTATTCATCCCAGCTATTGGGTAGGATATTACCTGTAATACATTTGCCAACCAAGGAGTATGGATACATTCATCATACATTGCTTGTAATGAACAGGTCAGTCAGCACTTTTTAAAATATTATCAAGCTTATATAATTGGATCATTTATCTTTATTGTTCTAGACAAGATGGTGAGAATATGCAGGATCATTGGGAATATTAAAACAGAAATATTCAGAGATTTTTTTCACTACAAATAAAAAAAAAAAAGACTGTGATAGTATAATGAAAGAGAGATTTTTCCCATCTCCAAGGCTTTGCAGAGAGGAGAGATAGTATTTGCAGATTGCAAAGATCCACTTGACTCACAGGAAAAATCTACATTCATTAGCCAAAAAGATGAAGTCTTACTGGGAAATAGATCCAGGAGGACAGTTGTGCACATCTCTCATCAAGGAGTAATGCTGTGGGTCTGAAATATATTTGGCTTTGTTGCACCTGCTGTGCAGATTGCGAGTCACATTTAATAGAGAGGCTTATATCAGAGCTGGTTAAAAATGGAGGTTTCATTAAATTTGCAGGAAATATTTTTCATTGAAGTTCAAAATGCTGAAGAACTTTGTTGAAATTTCAATAAGCTCCAGTTTATACTCCACAGTAGATCTACTGCTTTTTTATCCCCTCTCCTTCATTTGGAAGAAATGGATTATATTTAAGTGACAGAGTAGCATAGTGTCACTTTACATGTTGAATGCTTGACTAAACTTCTTCAAAGTGGCACAGCAATAGGCCTTATTTTATAGTTCACTTTTTCTTTTCTTTTCTCCAAACTGGATGGATACCTTTTCTTGAACTATGGTACTGTATAATTCAGAAAAAACATAAGCTTTGATTATATGCTTTAGAAGATACTTTGCTTTGCCTTCTTCATTGACAGTTTCCTTAATGCTACCTTTAAAATAAGGTGTCTATTGTTTTTTGGGGGTTAATGTTATATAATCCCTGCTCTCAGTACTTCAAATGTCATCATCGTCATAAAACACATATAATCTACTGAGGACCGCTGCACCTGCCAAAGTGACCACGGTTGATGGCACCGTATCAGGCACCATAGAATGAAATTCCCAGAGTTGGCTTAATCCAGTAAATCCATGCATCTCTGGGGTGGCGTCATAGGTGACAACCGGTAAGGTCAAGATGTGCACCCCTTCATGCATTGATGGAGAGTTTGAGGGCACAGAGTGATGGGGTGTTTCTGTCCATTATGGCAACAAGGCCGAAGAGCATGCAACACCGCTTGTGACTGTAGTGAGTGAGTGGAGGAAGGCCAGATCTCTGTGAGATTTGGCATTTTGCACACAGTTGAACCACTTTATGCTCAGGATTTGGTGCTGACAGCACATATGGAATGCCTCTAGCTGCTCCAAGTCTACTTGTCCAGGTTTCTGGTCCATATAGCAATAAAGGAAGGACACTGGCTGATAGATCCTGAATTTGTCTCAATGCAGAGACATTTAGTGCCCATAAGCAAGACTTGGACTTCATACAGATAGCAGCGAGACCAGTTAGTCGGAAGATATCCCGTTTGTTGTGACCATTTGAACTTTGCTGGCAGCCTAGGTAGATGAACTCATCAACGCTCTCCCCAGTGCTAGAAGGGATTCTGGTGACCCAGCTCTGAGGTTCTGGACCTTGGTCTTCTGCCATGAGATGTTCAACACCATAGTGCAGCAGCATCTTGGAAACCTTGAAGGGCAGGGCTGAAATTCGCTGGCTTTTCCACAAGCAAGGCAGTATCATCAACATAGTTTTGGTCAATGAACACGTCTTGACCAACCTTGATTCTGACGTGTGGAGTGGCATGTCTAAATATCCAGAATAGTGCCCGGGTGAGAATACATCCCTACGGTTGTGTAGAAATGTGACAAAAGCTGTGAACCAATGCACATTCTTGCACCTCTACCAGTGTGAAGATTGTGCACCAGATTTAGCAGAACATCTGGGACACCAGCTTCTTTCAGCATGAGCCAAAATGCTGACTGTTGACACTGGTAGACCAGGTGCCAGCTCATGTCAAGGCCCCATGCCTCACTGAACACTGACAATGTATAGCTGGAAGCCAGTCTGGCTCACCTTTGTGTTAGATTGTTAAAATAGGTATTATATTTATAAAAATGTGTTTAGTGTTTAGACTTTATGAAATGCTTGTGAGTTACTGCATGCATTTATCTCACTTATGATATCTGTACCCCATGTTATAAGGTAGTGTTTAAGTGTTTGGTCTGTCACTATAAAAGTTTTTGCTCTAAAACTATAAACTCCCACAGCCAGGAGAGAAGCATTACCAAGTGTGAAATGTTAATTTACTATAAGACGTGTCATCTCCTTTCCAATAAAAGAAGGCCCATAGATACCAGACAGGTCATTGTGGAACATCAGTGGACAAAAGACTTTGTTGATTGCTCCCCCACACCCACGAAGAAGGGACATGCACAAACACTCATCCCAACTGTTTGAGCTCCGGGGGAAGGGAATAAAAATCCCTGTCAAGAAGAAATTTTTATCCCTACGTGGCTTGGATTTCAAGGAGCAAGACTTCTAAGCATAAGCAGGGGATCCCCAGCTGTTAGCTTGGGTTAGCTCTAAAGGACGAGATTTCTAATAGAAACTGTTCAAGTAATCTCTGATCTGTGAGAAAATACTTTTTTTTTTTTTTTTTGCATAGGCTTTCTCTCTTTATTTACTGTCATGTATTTGCATTTCATATTTTCTTATCCTGATCATTTGAATATCAATAAAATACAAGGAATCTGTGTAAAGTTCTAAAAATCCTCTAAGTAAATACTGTTTTCCCAAGGATCTCACTGAAGACTTTAAAAAAAATAGATTTATAGATGTTTAAGGCCAGAAGTCACCATTAGTCTAGTCTGACCCCTGAATATCACAGACCATTAAATTTCACCCAGTTACCCCTGCATTGAACTCAATAACTTGTGTTTGACTGAAACATATCTTCCAGAAAGGCATCCAGTCTTGATTTAAAGACATCAAGAGATGGAAAATCCATCATTTCCCTTGGTAGGTTGTCGCCTTGATTATTCACCCTCACAGTTAAAAATGTGTGCCTTATTTTGAATTTCAATGCCTGGCTTTAATTTCCAGCCATTGGTTCTCACTACCCCTTTCTCTGTTAGATTAAAGAGTCCTTTAGTATGTGGTATTTTCTCCCCACGAAGGTACTTATACACCAGGGATCAGCAACCGTTGGCCCGCGGCCCACTAGGGTAAGCACCCTGGTGGGCCGGGCCGGTTTGTTTACCTGCCACGTCCGCAGGTTCAGCCGATCGTGGCTCCCACTGGCTTCCGTTTGCCGCTCCAGGCCAATAGGGGCTGCGGGAAGTGACACGGGCCGAGGGCAACAAACCGCGGCCAGTGGGAGCTGCGGTCGGCCGAACCTGCGGATGCGGCAGGTAAACAAACCGGCCCGGCCTGCCAGGGTGCTTACCTTGGCGGACCGTGTGCCAAAGGTTGCCAATCCCTGTTATACACCATCATCAAGTAACATCTTGATCTTTTCGATAAGCTAAAAAAAAATTGAGCTCTAAGCCTCTCACTGTAAGGCATTTTCTCCAGCCTTCAAATCATTTTTCTGACACTTGTCTGCAGCCTGTCATATTTTTCAACATTCTTTTTAAAACAGACTCCAGAAATGTACACAGTATTGTAGTATCTGCCTGGCCAATGCCAAATACAGAGGCATTGGGCTCCTACTCTTGACCTCGGTTCATACATCCAAGGATCATATTAACCCTGTTCATCACACTATCACACCAGGAGCAAATGTTGAGCTGCTTGTCAACTGTGAACTCTAAAATCTTTTCACAATCACTGCTTTCCAGGATACATTCCTCCACTCTGTTCCTAGATGTACAACCAGTATGATGTATGTAGGGCCTTTCATTTTTGTTTTTTTGCTATTTTTGTTTTTGTATTTTGTTTTGTTTTTTTTAATCCAAAACCCTCTGAAAATATGTCTAACTGCTCAAACTTCCCAGATCCAGCTCCCCACCGGATGGCACGGTGCATGTGTGCAAAGGAAAGTAACTGCTGGCTGGTGACTGCTGTAAGCTGCACAGTGGGGGAGCGAGATGGGCAGGATGCCTGGTCCCAGCGGCTGAGATTGCCTGCCCACTGCTGCAACAGGCCTGCAGGGAGCAGAAGGCTACATGCCATGAGTACTGGCCCCGTCCTGACTGCAGCCGTTCAGCGCAGCCCCAGGGCACAGAACACTGTCAGCTTCCCCCTCCCGGACACCCCTCCCACACATTGCTTGCCGTGCCCCTTGAGTACCAATCACCCCTGCTCCCCACACTTCCTGTGATACTTGTGAGAATAACTGGGCCCTTCCGTGTGGCCAGGAACAGGTCCTTCTAACCCCCTGTGACCCAGTGGAGCAGAGCCTAAGGGCACAGAGCACCATCCGCTTCCCCTGTCGGACAGAGCCCCCTCCTATCCCAGGACTGCTGGAATTTACACTAAAGCCCCTTATATTAAGCATAATTGAACAAGTCACCAACAGCAAACTGTTTTTGTTTAAAAATAAAAGTTTTGTTTTTGTAATTGGGGGTGGGTGGGGGGAGTAGAGATAATGGTTTCATAAACAATAAGCTCTTACTTTTCTCTATTGGTTCTTTTCTGTTCTCCCCTCCCCACCCCCACAACCCAATATTAACCATGATATTTACCCAGAAAACTGTGAAATTCATTTTTCATCCATTTTTTAAATATTTTTGAAACAAAACACTGATAAATTCCAATTAAATTTTTAAACAAATTAAAAAACAGAAATGAAGGGCCTTAGATGTATGACATTTTCCTTTGGCATTAGTGGGTGCTGGATCAGGTAGACGTGCATTTAAATACAAAACCCACTAAGATCACAAGAGTAATGAAGGCGCCTGTCTACCTTTTATCTATGAAATAAAGTCTGTAGATTAAAAAATCCTAGACCAAAAAATATTGTAGATTTCCAGAAGTGGGAAGATAGGAACGCTAAACAGTGCTGTGCAATCCCAGGGCGAAATCCAGTGCCCATTGAATCAATTCAAGTCTACGTATCATCTTCAGTGGATTTTGAATCAAACCTAAACTGATTAGCTCTCAGCTTTGGCAATTGAAGTAGTGCCAACATTTGGAGCTCTATCCCAGCCAACAGCAAAGGTTAAAAAATGTAACTGCATGAAAGGCTTTGGTGATTTATGGTTATCATGTTTACAAGTGGATAATATGCAACAAAAGGAGAAGCAGGATGTTTTTTCAAAAAACAAGCAAACAAACCTTACCTCAGATTTAGATTGCAGAGTGAATTCTTACTTATCACCTGCATTTTTTTTCTATCTTCAAGGCCAGACTCATTATTAAATTAACTGCTTGCATATAACTGATTGTTCACAGTTTGCATCAGGGACAGGGCCGGTGCAACCCATTAGGCAACCTAGGCGGTCTCCTAGGGCGCTAGCATTTGGGGGTCAGCATTTTGGGTCCTTCAGCGGCAACCGTGGCGGCCGGCTCTTCAGCCGCCCCGGTCGTCATCGGCATTTAGGCGGAGGGAGCTGGGGGGCGTGGGGAGGGCCGCCTGCAGCAAGTAAGGGGGGGCGCGGCACGCAGGGGAACCGCTCCCCACCCCAGCTCACCTCTGCTCCACCTCCTCGCCGAGCACGCTGTCACCGCTCCACTTCTCCCGCCTCCCAGGCTTACGGCGCCAAACAGCTGATTGGCACCGTAAGCCTGGGAGGCGGGAGAAGTGGAGCGGTGACAGCGTGCTCGGGGAGGAGGTGGAGCAGAGGTGAGCTGGGGCGGGGACCTGCCGCACAGCTCCNCCCACCCTGGTCGGGGAGTTGAGTTGTTGGTATGAATTACCCTGTAGGCAGGATCGTACTGTGTTAATATAGTCATGAAAGGAATTTTGATAAGCAACAATATCTTTCTGCCATATTTTCCTCTACAAAAATTGGTCATTTTTATAGCTAGCTGGAATGCAGTAAAGCTCTCTCAATGGCTGTTTAACTATACTCAAAGGTCAAAAACAAAACAGGCAAAGCAAACGACTAGTTTCATTAGTTTATTTTTTGTAACTACTAAACTTAAAAAGTTTTAAAATCTACCTTTGGTACAAACAGAAGTTAATTCGATGTCAGTAATTATTAATTATATTAATTATTATTATTGCTGCATGATATATGACTTTTCCTGCAAGTTTTTCTTTAAAACAATTATCTATAAGATGTTAGGCAGATTATGTTTCTTTGGTTGAAATTCTGGCTCCATTGAAGATCATGAGAATTTTGCCATTGACTTCCATGAAGCCAGAATTTTATACTTTTAGTCCAAGATCCTCTCTTCTGCTATCAATCCCTTTGAAGGCAACTGGAGTTTGGCTTTAGTAAGGTGGATTTTGAAATAACTGCCCAGCAAAGAGTTTCACAAGGCAGGGACAGGAGAAATGCTTTTGTGGCCTTTTTGTAACTCAGGAGAAGGGAGCACTAAACTTGTAACCAAGAAGACATTCACTTCAGGTATGTCTACACTGCAATAAAACACCACTGGCGTACACCACAATTTTTATAGCCCTGCAGCCCAAGCCCAGTGAGCCCAAGTCAGCTGACACAGGCCAGCCACACGTGTTTTATTGCAGTGCAGACATACCCTTAAAGATGAGACCACTTCAGGCATGTTCAGAAGTACACAGTTGCTAACTTACAGGTAATTGGGCATATGCTAAAATAGTGATGTATTTTAAGTCAACCTACCCAGTTGACTGCACCTCTGTCTCCAACCAAATTGTACCTGAACTCTGAGGGGAGAACTGGGGAGATATATGCTCAGGCAAATGTTGGTCTGGTAGCATGGGTAGCAGAACAGCACTGTTAAATGGAATTATGAGCTGCCATGACAGTTATTCAAAAACTGGGTAATGAGGCTGAAACAGAGGCCTACGTGGCCATAAAATTTATAAAGATAAATCAATCATTTTTCTCCCTAACAAAGACCTTCTAGTTGTATGAATAGATTGGCATAGTTCATAGGTAATGTAGATTTTTGTATATGCAACGTTATTTAATCTTTCCTATGCTTTTTCTTTCTTTTCTTTTTTTTTTCTTTTTAACTAGTAAACAGTAATCTTGATTCAGGAAGGCACTTAAGTATCTGTTTAAGTCTCACTGAACAACTCTAGCTATAATGGATGCCCTCTCATGTCTCAGATTACTTTTACACTAAGAGCTAGGGGTGTGATTCCCAACTCGTGTACACACACTCGTGCTAGCTCAATGAGTATAAATAGCACTGTAGCTGTGGTAGTACGAGCAATAGTGGCACAGCAGAGCTGCAATGAGTACGTATCCACACCTTGCAGGCCAGTTTGTACTCAGGACAACTAAGCCGTGCCACCACTGCCACTACCTGCATCTACACTATTATTTATACTCACAAGCTAATGCGAGTATATGTATGTGAGGTGGGAATCATATCCATAGCATGTAGTGCAGATGTAGCCCCGCGAGGCTCTAAAAGGCTGCACACTTACATAGGATGATGCAATTGATTGAGCAAAGCAATTAAGCAGATTTAAATACAGCTAAGATGAAAATGTACTGGCTTCAGTGGAACTTAATCACGTGCTTAAATTTAAACATGTGCTTCAGTGCGTTGCAGAATCAGAACTGGACTTAATGAATGCCATAATTCTCTCAGCATCACGGGTATACGTGCACCCTCACAGAGAGCCTCTCTCAAGGAGATCAGAGAATATCCATTAGCGGTAGAATTGCTCTGATTCAAGTCACTGTGCAGACAGGAGAACACCTGAAAAACAGTTTACTGAGCAGAGGGAAATCCTTCTCTCATGCCAGAGCAAACCAAGGAAAAGGTACCACTCTGCTGGGCTAATTTAGAGACTCCTGGTATGACATACACTACAGGTGAGCACTGAACAGATATGGCATCTAAAATAAATTATCTTTCAGTACCATATATACTCACTTTCCATACCATATATACTATGTTATTTTTGAGCCCAACTCTGCAAGTTTGAGAAAAAGTTTTGAAACAAGGATTTATTTATTTATTTGTTTGTTGGGTAATTCCCCCCCTTTAGCCTCCAGGAGAAAAAGGGAGATGAATCATTTAACTTGTGCACAGTGGAGGAGGATTTGGGTGGAAATTTGAAATGCACGTGTGTTATTATGTGTCTACTTTTCACAAAATAAATTTCCCAGAGAACTGGCATAACTGGTGCGTTAGTCACCAATGAACCGGGCTGTTAGTAGGAGATTCAAACTCATTTTTTAAAATTAATTTAAAATACTTTCCCTGGGCTATATTCTTCTTCACACACCAAAGCTTAGTGGTGAGGTATGGGCACAGAGTAGCTCAGTGAGGGCTGATTATTAAATAAGTATAGTAGGTGCTAAACAATCTCACTAAGAGTTTCAGCAGTATTGATTACACTAAATGACACCAACCAGAATTTTCGTCATACAATCAAGTTACTGAAAAGCAGGGCCATTATTTCCTAAGAAGGCTTAATACTTTTAATACAAATTAAGCAACTAAAAGACAGCTTATTCATAACTCTAGAAAACAGTCTACAAACACACCTCTCTAATAACGAACAAGAAAGTAGAAAGAAATTCTACTTTTTATTAACTTGTTTTTTATTAGCTGGACTGTCTCAGGTAAGCAAGACCCACATATCTCAGCTGCCAGCTTTGAATCACATAGTGAGAGCAGGGAAGTCAGCTGACAGATGTATCTTATTTACCTTGCATTTAAAAAGTTTGCTGCAATGGACTCATTCATGACCTTCATCTTCTCATTTCTCTTTGAGAAGTGTGACTCCAGGCAACTGCTTGAAAATCTTTGAAGTTGTAAGTGTGCTTTAATAGTAATGTCAATAAACTACATAGCCTCTCTTTTTGACCTCTCCTCGAGGACATCCAGCCATCAATTTAAAAGCAACATGGCCAAAACTAAGCCCTGATCACTTTCCTCTTCTCCATCACTATGGATAATGGGCCACATTTTCAAAGGGATTTAAGTGTCTAAAGATGCAGATATGTGCCTAGTGGGATTTTCAGAAGTGCCTAAGTGCTTAGGTGCTTTTGAAAAACCCACTAGGTGCCTATCTGCTTTTTAGGTACCTATATACACCCTTGAAAATCTAGCCCAATACCACAATCTTCCCAGTAACTCAAGCCCACAATCGGTGTGTGTAATCTGTGTCAGAGTTCAGGGCTGACAGCGTCTTTGACCCTTCTCAGTCTTTCTGACTGCAACTCCTCCAGGTGACAGGCCATACACCTTCACCTCTCTGGGGCAGAATCCCACAATTCTTCCATTCCTTAGACCAGGTCCCCAGCATGCAGCGCCACTGTTTACCAATCATGATTGCTCAGCAGGCCTGACTGCATTTGGCTGCCCCTTCAAGACTTCCTTGTGGGAGCTGTGATCTGTGTGTGTGCATGCAGTGATCCAAAACAGCCTTTTCAAAACAAAGTATTGTTCACAAAAGCAGCAATCGAAGTGTCACAAGAAAAGCTTTTTAACACAACAGTCTACATGCATGTCTTATGTAAAGCTTAAGTAGGCCTGGCTTATCCCAGGTACCCCAACATCAGGGAACTGGGGGGAAGAGGGAAGAGACACCCCTGTAGGCCTGCCTTCCTTTCTCCTCTGCTCTTTGAGGATTGCCTTTATTCCCCTCATAATTCTTTTATTCCCCTGGGTCTCCTGAACATGGCCAAGCCAGGAGAGGTTGGGATAGACTTCAATGCATCTGTCTCTCTACACTGCCCTTTAATTATTAGTGAATGGGTGGCTATCAGAAATGTTTGTCTGTTTTCCTGTCTACATGCAAACCACTTCTGTTGGAATTAATCCCTTTCTAATCGTATAGCAACCAAAATAAACACAACATCAAACAAGCAGCTGCACATATAATATTCATAAAAACTTAGACATCTCCCACATCCTACACAATCTTCAACTCAGCCTTCTCTATAGACACACACATCCAAGCTGTATCTAAACCTTGCAGTTGCTTCTAGCATTTCAGAGATCCAGCCTTTTCTATTTGACCAGTTTGACACAGCTCTTGTCCTGATCCTAATCTTATGCTTTCACTACTGTTATTTCTTCTGTGGCCTTAGCTACAAATTCATCCTCTCCTCCCACAATCCACTGAAAATACTGCTACTAAGATACCACCTTATCCTTTTTTAAATTCCTCCTTAACACTTAGCCTTGCCCATGATGCCTACCAAATACTACCAATTTATCATGGCTAGGCAGTTGGTGAGCTGAGATTACTGCCTAATGTGAAAACCAGGCTTGCTTTGTTGTGACCTTGCCTTCCTCACTCACTACCCCCCACCCCACCCCAACACTGTTTGTTCCATTGACATGTTGCATCTTGTCTTTAACTAGATTGTGATCTCTCTGGGGGAAGGACTGTCATATTAATCATTTGTACAGCACCTAGCACAATGAAGGTGTGATCATCAGGCCCCTCGGCACAGCTTTAATGTAAAATAATAATAATAACCTGTAGAAGTTTGTGCTACAAGGATGATTTCTGACTGCTTCATAATCAAAATTCCATACTTTGATTCGACAGCTCAGTGATGTGGGAGACCATCGTTGGAGAACAGTAGTAAAATATGACTTAAATCGCTTAAATATTACACACACTTTGATTACTACTGCATTCATGTAATAAATGTTCCCTCTTTTTAGAACAGCACTCCACAAATATCGGCCTTCAGAAACTGGGAGTCAAGTCTCCAATATGTTTGTGTACAACACTGACTATTAGCACAGTAGTAAGTAAAATTCAATTCTAAATTTGGAGGTTGAGAGCAAACCCTTAAAACACTGTATGCTCTCTCAGTGTTATTTCCCTTTCTTTCCATTGCCTTGAAGGAAGAGATATGTACATAGTGATTAAAGTATCTGTCTTTTCAGCAAGGATGGAGAGGGTGACAGGTGTATCTATCTTTGGCTAAGCCCTGCCTAGATTGAACATAAATCTGGTATATACTGGCAGCAGATAGAAAAGGATGAGTAGGGGAAACAAGTAGTGAAATTAGGAAATTAACTACATACTGAGTAGATACTTTATGTATTTTATTATTTAACAGATGTATATTATACACAGGAGGTAGGGGGAGCAGGGTGAGAGATTTGCAGTAATCTCTTTGGAGATTTGCTCCATCCTGTTACTTGACATTAAAACAAACACTTGATTTTTTTCAAAATGAAAATGAGAAGACAGTTAAAATGATATGGCCTAGAGCTACAATAACAAAGTAGGTCAAACCTGTCTAACTGGTTATTAACATATCCACCAACTCTTGCTGATAGGACAAATATTTACTAGCTACCAGTGCTATTAGCCTGAAAAATTTTACTTATCAGCAAAAGTAGAAAAACCACATCCAAGCATATTGCAAGAGAGATCCAAAATGTGTAGGTGTACCCATAAAGGGAGGGGGGGAAATCAAGGGTGCACAAGCGCCAGAGCCGGCTCTAGGTTTTTTGCCGCCCCAAGCAGGAAAACAAACAAAAATAAAAAAACCTCTGAGAGCACAACTGCCGAAGCAAAAAAAAAAGCAAAAGCCCTAAACCACCCAGAATGCCGCCCCTGGAATTGTGCCGACCCAAGCACGTGCTTGGTTTGCTGGTGCCTAGAGCCGGTCCTGACAAGCACGCACACACAGACACACTCCTAATATATATGACATCCACAGTCTGCCTTTTGATGCGCTAGGGCTAGTGTTTGCAACCCCTTTCTGAAGAGACCAAATTGCATGCATTTCCAACAGTTTAGGCAGACATTCTGAATTACAAAAACCAAAAGCCATTTCTAAAGATCTAGAATGTTGAGTCATTTCCCTGGTGTGTTTGTCAAGGCGATACAGATGTTAAATGCTAACTACTTACAAAAGAGGCTTTCAGTCATTTAGGTAACATCAGTTCAGTAAGACAACTAAGGAGAAAGCAGAGACTTAGAGAACCAGAGGAAGGGTGGAGCCTCAATTAAACAAAACATTAAATATAATAAATCATTCAGATAAGCATACAAACATTTGAATGAGTACTGACTTGAACCCCGTTTTAGAACTTTTTGTTATTCAGTAGAGGGAAACCATTCAAGTATACTATTCAGCCACTGTGATGCTTAAAATGTGTTTAAGTCTGGAGCAATTGATTGTACAAAGTTCCAGATGAGTGATAATTCCCAATTTGTTCCAATACTGCTTCCAGTATGCTTTTTTCCCCACACCCACGTATAACCACACTCATGTCTACACGTAAAGTGCTGCAGCTTCGCCACTGCAGCGTGTCTGGTGAAGATGCTCTATGCTGACAGGAGAGCTCTCTCATCGGCATACTAAAACCACCTCCACGAACTGAAGAAGCTATGTAACCCACGCCAACATAGCACTGTGCACATGAGTGCTTATGTTGGTGTAACTTATGTCGCTCAGGGGATGGTTTATTCACTCCCCTGAGCAACATAAGCTATGCCAACATAGGTTTTAGTGTAGACATCACCTAATTTTGATGGGGAAAATGACTTTCCAGTTTCTACCATGCCTAGCTTAGAATATAAATGACTAGAACAATCTTTTCTCTTTAACTCAAAAGGGAAGTGGAGATGTGTGTTCTGTTAAGCATTTCATTTTGCATGCCAGGCATTTTCTAGAGTCATATCCTCAATTCCAGTACACTATCTTGATTGCAAATAAACCAAAAGCCTCAATAAGTTCTATGTAAATTTTGTAAGAACGTTCTATCTTCTCAGGAAAAGGGAAGTGAAAATGTAATAGACGTTAAATATTCTTAACAGCTGGAAGAGCTAGGAATACAGCAAGCAGAATCAGCAGCCAGATGCAAAATGGCCACTGTAAAACTACTGGTGATTTTCTGTCATAAAAAATTCAGGCTAGAAGAGACTTCCTATAATGGACCAACCCTACCCTGAGAATGGTCAGTAGGGATCTGGCTGTCACAAAGAAAAGTGCCCCTGAGGAAGGGGCTGCTTTTATCTAATACCACTATTGCCAGTAAGTGGTGTTTTTTATTAAATTCTATTAAACCAGAAGTTTGGGACATAAAAATGAAAAGATGGTTTACACTGATCAATTGCACTCAAAGAAATATAGGTACCCCACCTTTCTACCTACTTCTGTGTTTTATCCATAAAATCTGCATCATTGGAATTTTGGCATAGCATACTTCATTTTCCAATTTTTTAATATGGTGGAAGCTTCTCAGTTGCATTTGTTGTGCATAATGGTAAAGGAAAGACCTCGTCATCTTACTTCAAAGTTGTACCAGTTTAACTAAAGGTGCAATTTTAAACCAATTTAGTTAAACCAGTACAAAACCATGAGTGGACATTCTTAATTCAATTTAAACCTGATTTATATGAATGTCCACATAGGTTTTGCACCAGTTTAACTAAATTGGTTTTAAACTGATTTAAGGTTAGAAAAGTGCCACCTTGAACATTGACAAAGCCTTAGATTGTAAGATCTTTTGGGCAAAATTATGTCCCAATCCTGATTGAGGCTCTGGGTACTATTACTTTATAGGTATTAGTTGTATCCCAGATTTCATTTTAATCATTGACCACGTCCTACATTTCTTTGATTTATTTTTGAAGGGTTTTATAGAATAAACAGAATGTTCCTGATCACATCATAAAATTCTGTGCTTTGTTTTAAAATATTTGGGTCAGAGGATCTGCTGAAAGATATAAAGACAGAGGGAAGAGCGCTGACTTGTCTTTCATCCCAAACACTTATTTCTATTTTTAATGCTCGAATTTTGTCCATCAGTGAAGATTTCAAAGTTTGCCTTTGTAGAGCATTTAAAATTCACAAAAACATAATTTCTAGTTTAAAAAAATCACATTCTGTAAATGAGATTGAAAGCAAGTTGCCAAATTTTGAATCCTAGTTCTGAGTTTAAAACGTACATGAAATGCTAGGAACACAAGCATCTGGTGATCTAATTCAGCTGCCCATAATGTCATCTCTAGAGAAAAAGAAATGCAGCACTCTAGATAACCTATTAAAAAACTGGCTCTGTTTTCAGAAAGTATCATCATAAATGACAGATTATCAGGCCAAGTTTCCATCACCTGAAATCTCTGTCCAAAAGTATCATATTTTTAAAAACAGACTTAAAAAAGAGAATGGGTTATGTCACAATGAACCTAAGACTGGCCAGACAAGTCTGCTGCTGGAATAATAGGCTTTAGTAGTCCTTACAAACATGAAGGCTAGTTAAGCGTATCAAGGTTGGTGAAGTAACATAGAATCATAGAATATCAGGGTTGGAAGGAACCTCAGGAGGTCATCTAGTCCAACCCCCTGCCCAAAGCAGGACCAATCCCCAGACAGATTTTTGCCCCAGATCCCTAAATAGGGCCAAATTCTGTTGCTGAAAGATACAAGCTTTTGAGCCTTGTCTTATAGCCATTGACTTCACTGGCAGCAGAGTCAGGCCCTATATCAGTAACAGCTACTATATCTTTCCCCTAGAGGTGAGAATTACCAGTATAGTACCCATGCAATACACACAGCCAGTACTACAAGAGTATATTTAGAGACTGATGGATCTCAGTTACAGAGACTGTCTCTTATGATCCACTAATCAAGATTCAAAATACCTAGTTTAAAAACATTAAGACTAGAGAAAACAAATTAAAACAAACGAAAGTTTTGCTTAATATACATCAACATACAGGGTGAAATCCTAGTCCCACTGAAGTCAATGGCAAAACTCCTAATGACTTAAACAGCATCAGGATTTTATCTCTAGTCTGTAAAAGGTCAGCTAGACAGGTACTTTAGGTTTAGTTGCTAGAAAGTAATGGCGTTTTTCTATCAGTAGGGAGCATATGTCTCCTCTCTCCCTCTCCCGACACCTGGTCACCCTCCTTGTCACAATCACATCTCAGTTCTAATGGGATGATGGTATCCTAGAGTCTCCCTCCTGCTGGTCAGTTTCTTCTTTGAAATTCCTTTGAATGTGCTGTGCCCATTAATAATAAATGTCTCTGTAAACAGTTTGTCTTCCCACCAGCACAGTGTTTGTCCAGTAGTGGAAGAAGTTCTTTAAAGCTGATCATCCTGGCCAAGCATACATCTGACCTGCATGTTGATATAATTCCATAATTCAATCTTAATTTCAGTTTTACTCTATATGAAGTGTGAACTATTGACAGATAAAAACCAACCTGTCACAATTATAACACACACAAAGTGAATTGCTATAAGACAACAGGGGCTCATCATTAAAGACTCAGAGAAATTGAGAAATAAAAATAAACTGAAATGAGTGTCTCACAGGATCAGGCTCTAATTTAAACTAGAGGGACAGACAATATGAATGTTGCTGATGAAGTTCCCTCTGCTTCTCAATCAAGTTAATGCTATAGTACCACTGATGGTGCTTGAGAGGTGCTATCTTTCATCTGAAAAACAAAAAAACAGAGCTCCTGATCACTTATGGTCATTAAAGATACCATGGTACGCGGTCAGAGGGCCAAATTCCAGTAAGGACCAGTAAGGACATTCCTGCCTGCCTACATTTTCTGCCTGATCTTTCCATTTGATATGATTCCATTCTTTATTTTGTAAGAATAAGGTTTTTGTCTACAGCCATATTGTAAGGCCTAAAGCCTAAAGCCTTCATCTGCAGCCAGATTAAAAGAGCAGTCGAGCAGCAGCCATTAGCTGAGAAGCAGGAAGTCACATCCTCACATTCCATCTAAATTACATTTATCAATATCATAAATAAATAAAATATCAGGTTGTTAAGGAGACGACCCTGTCCTAATGGCACCCACAATCACCAGATAAAGAAACAGATCTTAAGATGGCTAAAGAAAACTTAGTTTAATAGCATTCTGTCTGTCAAGAAATCAGTTATCAATAGTTTTATTTGGGCATAAGCTTTCGTGGGCTAAAATGCACTTCATCAGATTCATGGAGTGGAAAATACAGAAGGCAGGTATATATACACAGTACATGAAAAGATGGGAGTTCCCTTACCAAGTGGGGGGGTCAGTGCTAACAAGACAATTAAATTAAAGTGGAAATGGGCTGTTCTCAACAGTATAATACCAAGGGAGGAAAAATCACTTTTGTAGTGGTAATGAGGGTGGCCCATTTCAAACAGTTGACAAGAAGGTGTGAGTAACAGTATGGGGAAATTAGTTTTTGTAATGACCCATCCAGTCACAGTCTTTATTCAGGCCTAATTTGATGGTGTCCAGTTTGCAAAATAATTCCAGTTCTGCATTTTCTTGTTGGAGTCTGTTTTTGAAGATTTTTTGTTCAAGAATTGCCACTTTTAAGTCTGTTATTGAGTGTCAGGGAGATTCTGGTTCTCTGACTGGTTTTTGAATGTTATAATTCTTGATGTCTGATTTGTGTCCATTTATTCTTTTGCGTAGAGACTGTCCGGTTTAGCCAATGTACATGACAGAGGGGTATTGCTGGCACATGATGGCATATATCACATTGGTTAGTTAAATTTGTTAGTCTCTAAGATGCCACAAGTACTCCTCATTGTTTTTGCTGATACAGACTAACACGGCTACCACTCTGAAACTTATCAATAGTTGTGGTTGTAAAATCCTCATTTCTTTAGTTTTGTCATTATGGTCCCCACTTCCCTATTGTTTATCTGTATGGTCTCTGTCTGGTTCTTTACTTGTTTCTGTCCGTTACATAATTAATTTTGCTAGGTGTAAATTAATTACGGTGGTGGGGTAGGACTGGTTAAAGAATTTTGTTACACTATGTTAGGATTGCTTAGTAAAATTTTAGTATAATGATTGGTTAAGGTACAGGTAAAAAGGACTCAAATTTCACTATATAAACTGAGGTCCAAAAGAAAGTTATTTGGGAGCCAACTCCAAGACACTCCCCCAAAGATCAGCGCTGCCAGACCTCAACACTCTGCCAATGACACTGTGCAGAAACTGGAGTCCCCCAGATGGACCTGATCCTGACTGGCCATCAAGAAAAGTTCATCTGTCTTATTGGGAGTGGTGAGCACTGTATGTGTAATGTGTGCAGTCTGTTTTTGGTGATTGTTAATAAATAGAGAATCAGGATATTACTGTGTAAGGCTCTTTCACTGGTAAAGGGTCCTGCACACCTGCAGAAGTAGTACCGTATACACCCAGAGCCCTACGTATTGGGAAAGGGTGTGGGTACTTAAATTGACCAGGTTAGTTACACCCTGAGCCCTATGGATTGGGTAAGGGTAGGTGCTTTTCGCCTGGAGCCCTACGAATTGGGAAAAGGTGGGGGTGCCTAAATTAACAGGGTTACACCTGGAGCCCTATGGACTGGGAAAAGGTGGGGGTGCCCCAATGTGTGCAGGTAACAATTTCTTGTTGCAAACTGTTGTGTGAGGCTGCAGAATATTGCCAAATTGCATCCCCAAGGTAGCTGCATTTCAACAGAGGATGAAATACCGCTACAATTTGCATAGCAGTTTATTAAAATTTGTAAAGCTCTTTGGAATCTTTCAAGATTAAAGAGATTTGTTACACATCAGATTTTGCTAGCAATTAATCCATAAAACCCCCACATAGGTGTGATAATATTGTAGTCTCAGTAACCTGGAGCCTACATGATCACACTTTGTATACGTCAGTACTGCAGCCTGGGTAGTAGTATTTAGCCAATAGAAGGCAACATGATCACACACACACACACGTGAGCAGGTCTCATATTTCATTAGTACAGGGCAGTAATACAGACACTTTGGGGGGATACAATTATAATTTTAATATTAGACAAGTTACCAATCCAGACATGTTTACAAAGTGCCCAGGAACAGTTATGGTATGGAAATGTGGGTTGCACACTTCAAAAAACATTAACTGTTGTTACACTGAGTCATTACATGGAAGTTATATTTAATTACTATTTCATGTAACCAGAAGGTTAAATGAATTACCGGTAATTATCCCTTTAAATTCCATTACACTGTAATTACTCCAAGATTATACTTCAATTTGTGTACCTGCTACAAATTCCTATAATGTGAAGGTTAATTACAGAAGTTACCCCTTACTGTTACATTGTAATTACAGTGTACTTAGTCACTTATTATAAAGCGTAACCACAATGTTTCAGACAAGCCCAAGATAAGGTAGAGTACAGAAGACTACCTACCAGGAATATATTCTCCTCCCTATCAGGTTTTGAAAGGAAAACAGATCATTCAATGTAAGGGGATTTTCCCTGATGCAGCATTCCTGCTCCAAAACACAACTGCCACAATAATAAAGAATAATCTTCCACCAACAGAAGTTGGTCCAATAAAAGATATTATCGCACCTACCTTATCTCTCTCATATCCTGGGACCAACATGTCTACAACACTCCAAACAATAATCATGAATGAAGGCTGCTTACCAGTGCAGTACAAAGATATAAATGGGACTCAACACAATAGTATGTATTCTCATTTATCACATCAAAAGTCATGATCTTTCCCAGAATTGTTTAAGATAAGAGCAAAACAGTTCAAAAAGGTGGGAGGGATAGCTCAGTGGTTTGAGCATTGGCTGCTAAACCCAGGGTTGTGAGTTCAATCCTTGAGGGGGCCACTTAGGGATCTGGGGCAAAATCAGTACTTGGTCCTGCTAGTGAAGGCACGGGCCTGGACTCAATAACCTTTCAGGGTCCCTTCCAGTTCTATGAGATAGGTATATCTCCATATATGTTAACACAAGATTAGTGTTTAGGTACATGGACATCAGACCTGCCTTTCAAGATGAGTTGAATAAGCACATCACAGAGGGAAATGCACTTTCCAGTCTTTTCACAAGACAAAACACTCCTAATGTTTCCATTAAGTAAAATGTCAATCTTATCTGTGCTGTGGGGTTTGGGATCTAGATTTTTGTGATCCTAACTTATGCTAGAAAATATATTTTGCATATCAAGGTCTGTTGAGGTGTGTACAATGGTGGATAAGTGATGCTTAAGCCTAATGATATCGAACACGTTTCAGAGTCTATACATCACCCAATGAAATAAATTTTTAAAAAAAGTTGCACAAGACAATTAAAATTAGACAGTTACCAACCCTTTCCATAAATTGACCAAGCTCTTCATCGCTACAGCAGATAGGATGAAGGGCCTTCCGGTTTCATCGCAGAGGATTTCCAACTGGATCACCTGTTGCATAAAGACCTGTTAGGAGCTAGCAAAGGTCCCGTCACCGCCAATCATCATGGCCCATTTGACTAGAGCGCAGGCATCTTCGGCAGCCTTCCTGGCACACATCCCAACCCAGGACATGTAGTACCGCACCGTGGTCCTCGGGCCACACATTCACGTCTCCTCATGCCATCACTCAGCAGGCCAGAGACGATGCTGGGTTCTGCAGAGCTGTTCTCCTGCTCGCGCTTCCTCCCGGTATCCCATTTCCCCACTTACCTCAGGGCTTTGGTCTCCTTCCCTCAGTGAACCTAGTTTAAAGCCCTCCTCACTAGGTTAGCCAGCCTGCTTCCGAAGATGTTCTTCCCTCTCTTCGTTAGGTGGAGCCTGTCTCTGCCTAGCACTCCTCCTTCTTGGAACACCATCCCATGGTCGAAGAATCCAAAGCCTTCTCTCCGACACCACCTGCGTAGCCATTCGTTGACTTCCACAATTCGACGGTCTCTACCCAGGCCTTTTCCCTGCACAGGGAGGATGGACGAGAACACCACTTGCGCCTCAAACTCCTTTATCCTTCTTCCCAGAGCCACGTAGTCTGCAGTGATCCGCTCAAGGTCATTCTTGGCAGTATCATTGGTGCCCACGTGGAGAAGCAGGAAGGGGTAGCGATCCGAGGGCTTGATGAGTCTCGGCAGTCTCTCCGTCACATCATGAATCCTAGCTCCTGGCAAGCAGCAGACCTCTCGGTTTTCTCGGTCGGGGCGGCAGATAGATGACTCAGTCCCCCTGAGGAGGGAGTCCCCGACCACCACCACCCTCCTCCTTCTCTTGGGAGCGGTGGTCGTGGAACCCCCATCCCTAGGACAGTGCATCTCATGCCTTCCAATCGGTGGAGTCTCCTTCTGCTCCCTTCCCTCAGATGTATCATCTACTCCACTCTCCGCATTAGTACCTGTGGAGAGAACATGAAAACGGTTGCTCACCTGTATCTCCATTGCTGGTACATGGACGCTCCTCTTCCTTCTTCTGGAGGTCACATGCTGCCAATTTTCTTCACTGTCCCTCAGTCCCCTCTGCGCAACATGCTCCGATTCTTCAGAATGTTGTGCCTGTAGAAGCATCTCCTGACGTCTGTCCAGGAAATCTTCATTTTCTCGTATGCAACGCAGGGTCGATACTTGTTTCTCCAGACCTCGAACGTTCTCTTCCAATATGGAGACCAGCTTGCACTTTGTACAGACAAAGTCGCTTCTGTCCTGTGGAAGAAATACAAACATGGCACAACCTGTGCAGGTTACAACAACTGAACGCTCACCTTCCATATCACCTTCCTTCTAAGAGCTTCCTCAGCTGTTGCAGCAACTCACAGAAGCCTGCGAGATGTAAGCCTCAGTGGGCTCTTCGTGAACTCCCAGGCAAACTCCCTCTGTTAGCCTCCGCGGTTCACTGCTGACTGCCTTTTTATAACAGTCAGGCCCACTCAAGGCCCACCAGAGGCTTCTAGCTTTCAGACCTTCCTTTGAAGCTTGGGGAGGGAGGAGCTGCGGGGAGGGGTCAGGATGAGGCTGGGGGGGTCGGTTGGGGGGGGGATGTCAGGGGGCCAGTGGCTGCGGAAGGGGAGACTGGGGGGGTTGGGGAGGGAGGGGCTGCGGGGGAGGGGTCAGGAAGAGGCTGGGGGGCCCAGGGGCGGGGCCGGTGGGGGGGGCTGGAGGGGATGTCGGGGGCCAGTGACTGAGGAAGGAGGGGACTGGGGGGGTTGGGGGAGGGGCTGAGGGAGCGCACGCACAGGGGGGGGCTGCACGAGGGGGTCGGGGGGGCTGGAGGGGCCCAGGGGTGGGGCCAGAAGGTGCGGGGGAGCTGAGGGGGGATGTCAGGGCCCTACGGAGCTGGGAGTGGGTGGGGGAGGGGATGGGGGCGCAGACTCAGACCGGGGGGGCGGGGCCGAGCGGCGCGCGGAGGTGCGAGGGCGACAGGTGCCGGGGAGGGCAGAGGCTCGCTGGGAGGATGGAGGAATCCTATGAGGCACCGAGGCTGGCAAGAGCCGCACGCAACACCCGCAGCCCACCGTGCAGTGCCTCTGACCTTCTCCTATTCATTGCCTAATAAACCATCTGAAAACTTGCTGGACTCTTGTAAATCTTCTATAGAAGTTACATTGCTAGTTGACACAGCTGGCCAGTTTACATAGTGTATAATCTACATCACTGAATTATCTCATACTCAGTAACAGGCAATGAATGTTGAATTTATGTCTACATTTTAGCAAAAATTAATAGTTATCAACTGATGTAATCTCTGTGTCCTTTTTACATAGCCCAACACTTCTTCCAGTTTACTATACTCTGGTTAATCTTAGATAGATTAAATAAAGTCTTAAAAGTGTTTGCCATAGGTTGGAACTACAGAACAAACAAAGCAATACAAATACATTTTCTTCTTCGAGTGCTTGTTCATGTCCATTCCACATTAGGTGTGTGTGCTTGTCACATGCACCGTTGCCGGAAGTCTTTCCCTCAGCTGTATCCATGGGGGAGCGGCTCTGGCGCCCTCTGGAGTGGCACCCGCATGGTGTGGTATAAGGGGTGCCACTGGCTCCCCCGCACCCTCAGTTCCTTCTTGCTGCCGGTGACAGTGCACAGAACATTCGCTGCTCTTATTAGCATTGCTTAAGCTTTCTTCGTATGAACTAGAGTTCTTGTAAAGTTTGTGTACATAGTTAGTAGTTGAGTTAACTAGCCCTTAGCAGTAGTTAGAGTTTTGTTAATCCCGTCAGGGATTTAGCCGGAGGACGGGGCATGCCCTGGTCCCCAGGCTTTAAGCCCTGCGATCTCAGCAAACGGCCCATGCCCGTGAGCGAGCCGCATAGTAACTGTCTCAGGTGCCTTGGTGAAGGGCACATAAGTGATAAGTGTTGAATCTGCAAGTTCTTTAAATCTAGGACTAAGAAAAAGCATGAGATCGGACTCAAAGCACTCCTTATGGAGTTGGCGCTCACTCCAGCCCCAAAGCAAAGGTCGGATTCAGCACCCAGCACTGTGGCATCGGTGCGTAGTGCCCCACCGGTGCCGTGGACGAGCTGGCACTGATCCCCATCTACGGCCCCATCCAAGAAGTCAAAGAAGGCCGATAGGGGACAGTCTCCTACTCCCCACAAGGGGAAGGACTGGGTTGGGTGTGAGCTAAGACCCACACTGAGCAGCTCGTCTCCCCCATCGGTAAGTCAGGCCTCAGCTCATGTCGAGCGATGCAGCCCACCCGGTGCCTTGCCTGGAAGCCTGGACACAGAGGTGGGCCTTCATCATCTTCAGGTGCCGTCAATGTCTGAAGTGCTCCAGGCTGTGCAGAAGATCCTGACGCTCCTGGCGCCGTGCACACCAGCCCCGGTGGTGCCCAGACCTCGGGGTAAGCCTGCCTTGGGACCTTTTCGTCCACCCTCATCCCAACAGCACCGCTCCCCATCGCGGGGCACGTCCCACCACTGTTCACCCACTCGAAGCCGTCATGCCTCGAAGTTAGGAAGGCAGATGCATCGGACCCCTCTACAGACACCGGACCCTGGGCACCAGCAGTGGGATTCAAGATGGACCTCATCAGTTACCTGGCGCAGACCCACAAAGGCACGCGCTTCCTGGCAGGAACGTCGAGACCGGCCCTTCGCGTCAGCAGAACCTTGTTACAGATCCTGGGAACGATCGGAAGACTGGAGCTGCAGACCCCTCCAATGATCCCTGAGACGGGTGTCAGAGTATTTGCAAAGATCCGCCCGATCTGCGATACCTCCTCATCCTGGTACCAGTCTTGAAGCGCGAGGCATGGATCATCGGTCCTCTGTCGCGGATCCATCGAGCGCTGCCAGTCACCGAGGTCCCCACGGAGGCACACATCCCACTCAGATCGGTCCTCCTCTAGGCGTGACTGCGATTATCGCCAGGCACGGAGTCGCAGCTCCAGTGGATCCAGGTCACTGGGTAGCAATCACTTTAGATATGGCTCCGCTATGGAGCAACACTCCACATCAGCAGGGCAGCCTCCCAGACCCTCAGTGCTGCCTGCATCGTCAGTCCAAAACCTGCCCCAGGCTCAGTGGCTGGCCCCGTGGTACCCCTGGAACCTGTGGGGGTTCACCTAGCCCTCCCAGCCTGCCTGCTCAGTGTCAGAAGCCTCGGACAGGCCGGTGGCCTTGAAGACCCAACTCCCTCCGACGCTTGAGTCCCCAGGGGATAAGACCCCACAAGTCCATGTGGAACCAAAGGGAACAGCCTGCTGGACCACCAGTGGGTGTCGTGGAACCTGCAGTACTGGCCTCCTCCTTGTCATCACCAGACAAGGCCATCATGGAGCCCCCTCACCCAGTTCCTCAGGATGACGCTAAGATGCACCATGAGCTGTTGAAGAAGGTCGCATCCTGGACATCATTCTGAAACAAGGATCTGCTCTTGCACTTCCCAACTAGAACTGTGTGCACACACTCACATTGCAATTCTGTTTGTGACAATGAATGGAGATGATCCAAAAATGTTTTGTCATCTTAGGAAACTGCTTAACAGTACAGCATCAGAGGGACTCAGCCAGCAAAAGAACAGCAATTGCCTAGTAGGAAAAGAAGTCAATTAAGGTATAAGTGACCAAGAAGAGCTCTATATAGCTCAAAAGTTTGTCTCTCTCACCAACAGAAGTTGGCACAATAAAAGATATTATCTCACCCACCTTGTCTCTAACACTCACTTGAAGACTGACCAACCAGATGAGAAGATCTATCAGACAGAAGGGGACCAAGCCAGATATAGCTGTGGACCAACCTAGCCGAGACCAGACCGGGGTCCACAACATAGCCAAAGACGGGACCAATAAAGGTGAAGCAACTCCCAGCTGATCTGCATAAGCAGTATTTCTAATTATTCAGGATGAAAACATACTCAAAACAAACAGGTTCTCTCTATGAAAGGGTAATTTTGGTGTTACTATCACATATTTTAAAATAGTAACATGATTAGAAGTAAAATTACCTGTAAAATTGAATGTTTATAAGTGCATGGATCTTTAAGAAAAATGAAGTTGTAAACAATAATACACAGACTATAATGAAAGCTAAATATACTAAAAAAAAAAAAGACCAAGTTATGAATAGAAAGATCATTTATTGTCCTTTCTTGAGCAACAGATTTCTGATAGTAACTTGCAACAGTGGGCTCTCTCTGCCTTTCCTGTGGTGTGTTAAGTGGTGTTTCATTTTGAAATATATTCTCTGCTGTATCTTTTCTCAGAAAGCCAGAAGTTATTGAATCAAGACACCAAATCTAGAATTAGACTTAGACTTTTAAAGTCAGAGCTTTCTGGCTCAAAGTTGAACCACTATGAAGGTCAATGGTCGCAAAGGTTTTGGTTGCTACTTAAATTTATATAGCATTTGAATTGGGCAAGTAAAACATTCACATGCTCTCTTAGGTGGCCATACCACACTCCTAAGTTGCAGCCAAATGAGGAATTCCCCCCACTCCTGCACACATTTCACAGAATTGGCTGGATGCAGCATGACTTGACTGAGCACTGAATTGCAATGGTTCAATAACATATCATCCAGTGTAGGTCAGGCTTCCGATACTTCTTGCCCAGAAAAGCAGTGAATCATGTTGCTAGCAAAGTTCAATATCAAGTTTAAAATGGCACTCAGTTTTCAGTATGAAGTACTCTAGGTGGATGGCTCTTTGCAGATATGTAGATTCACATTTGAAGAAGTCATAGCACAGCACCTGTTATGTAGAGTATCAGCTATGAACATTGATTAGTTTTACAAATCTTAGCATGAAGCTAAGGAATTCTAAAGGCAGATAAAGGCCCATTTAATTTTGTCTCATTCAGACCTAAGTGAAGTCTAATAGGAAGGTGTGCAAAGATTACCTGTTTGAGAAATTGTAAATGAGGGAGAATGAGAGTCTTCAGAAGCTTTAGCACTCAGTCTGAATTTGTTATTTTAAGCTGACTGCTTAGCCATCTAACTGTCCTACTGAATCATGAAGAAATAACTGAGCACCCGAATACCCAGAACAGTTACACCTCTACAAGGCTAAGATGTGAATTTAAACCAACAGTTATACCAGTACAACTCCCTGCATGGATACTTATTCTGATATATCTGAGTGCCTTTTTCAGTTTAGTTTATATGTCACTTTGGAAGGGGTTTAAACTAAACTGAAAAAAAGCTATTCTTATACCAGAATAAGAATGTCCACACAGGGGAATATTGATTTAAACTATACCATATAAAGCTTTCCTCTGTACACAAGCTCTAAGACTAATTCTTCACAGGAGTGTAAGGATTTATGACATTTAGTTTTATCTCACTGGTGATCCTTGTCATTGCCGATCCCTCTCTCTCTCATGAAGAAACTGATCCACAGCTTTGGAACACTGGTGAGCCAGGACTCTTCAGATGGAGCTGTGCAGATTTTAATTGTTTAGATGAAGGACAAAATGGAGACTGGGAAGCTAGAGGCAAGTGAGTAGTGCTAAAACAGAATTGCCTACTGGTTTTCTGGTACCTCCCTGCAAGGTCAATGAGCTGGTAGAGCCAGACACAATGAAATTTAATCCTTACCTGTGAAATGAGTCTTGCTAGCTCACTTAATAATCCAGCTAGCACCAGCCGCTCCCACAAGCAGAGTTTTATTCATAGAATAGTGGAGTAGCAGTACCAGTTGTCACCTCATAACAGTGATAAGAGGTCCATTTCACAGGGAATCAGAGGTAACTAAATCTACTAGAACAGTAACAACAGCACATCAGCTACTTAGAATCATAGAATATTAGGGTTGGAAGAGACCTCAGGAGGTCATCTAGTCCAATCCCCTGCTCAAAGCAGGACTAACACCAACTAAATTATCCCAGCCAGGGCTTTATCAAGCTGGGCCTTAAAAACCTCTAAGGATGGAGATTCCACCACCTCCCTAGGTAACCCAGTCCATACTTGAACATTATCTACTTGAATATCACATTGGAGACCATATCTTGGTACCATATATGAACTTTTGATAGCTAATGAGAGGAGAGCTGTGGTTGAGCCACAGAATAAGTGACCATAATATAATTTAGACTTCCTTATACTGTACAGAGACAATACTGAAGGCTCTGTTATGGCACTACACTTTAAAAAACAAGAAGTTAGAAAAGACAGGAAATTGAAATCCAGATAATGTGTGGAAGCTGCTAAAGAATTAATCACAGAGGATACCCATAAAAAAACCTAACACGCACGATATCAAGGATCCATTTATTAAACAAGGTGCAAGTATTTATAGTACCCGCTTTAAAAGAAATTGAAAGGTTTTAAAAGCAGTCCTATAAAGAAAAGGAACAGAAAACTATTATGCCTCAGATTGAGCCATGTTGTCATGATTCACATGAGCTGCAGATCTGCCAAGTCACAGCAGTAAAATACAATTAAAGAGTTGTCTAGACAATCCTTTTCATTATGATACAGCCTGTGAGTTGGTATAAAAAAGGAAACAAGAAGTTGGGGTGGATTTAAGGGCTTTAGATCATTCCAGATAAAATGTCAAGAACTGTTTAAATACTAAGTTTGTATTGACTATCTTTCCAGTCTTGACAAATGTTGGTGGGATGATAGTCTCAATGAGGGCCATGTGGTTAGCTCCCCATGATAGTTAGGGAAGTGGAAAGGAACTGAGGTGTTTGTGTGTGCAGGGGAACCCACAAGAAGCCTCCCTCCCACAAAAATTTTGCAGTCCTTGTGCTCAGATGGAGCAGGGCTACAGCCTCTCCTCAACCACCTTGGAAGCAAGCTGATACTACATTCCCCTCATGCAGCAACAAGCAACCTTTCTGTGCATGTAGAGAGAAACTGCAGAAGGCATTGGAAAGAAACAAAATAATCTACTGGCATTTAGCTTCAAAGAGTATGAAGAAATACTTATGAATTCTCTCAGGATATGTAATAAAGATAATGCACTCGCAGAAAGGTATGAGTCGAAAGGCATTGAAACAGAATTTTAATTATTCACCAGTACCAGAAAGTGTCCCCCCAAGGGTTCTAAAATGATAAAAAACAAATCAAGTGAGTTAAATGTCAAAAACAAAGTAATCAGCTAACAGATGACTGGAGGTGGCCACTGCTTCCCATCTTTGAGCTAAGGCCAAACAATATTGTTTGCTAAAGGCTGGGAGTGGGCAACAGGGGATGGATCACTTGATGATTACCTGTGCTGTTCATTCCCTCTGGGGCACCTGGCATTGGCCATTGTCAGAAGACAGAATGCTGGGCTAGATGGACCTTTGGTCTGACCCAGTATGGCTATTCTTATGTTCTAAGATCCAGATAGTTTAGACTCCTCATTCAGATCTGCCTCACATGGCTAGATTTTATACATGTGTTATCTGCCTGATCTCTTTTTGAGAACGCGCTCAATAGAAGCATGTAAGGAAAATGTTTAGCAAGTCCTGAATGATAGACTCCAGAGTTTCATATGTAGCAGTCTTTGATTTGTCACTTTGACATTGAAGAACCTACCTATATTGTAGCTCTTCATCTAAAATGAACATTATTGAGAAAATGGTCTGTCTGGACATAAACTAGGTATGATTTTCCATCTTCAAAGAAATTTACCAGAGCAGAACATTTAATATCTAGAGATGGACAGCCCTATTCTGATTGTTACACGTTTCAGTCACACAGTACTGCACACCACTGCCACACAGTGTTTTTGTGGAGTGTTAAACAGCCCGTCCTGGTTAAGAGGGGAAGTGAAGGCAGCTATTAAAAATAAAACAACAAATGGAAAACAAGCAAAAGTAGATTACAAACACTATAAATAAACTACGAAGTGTAGAAAATTGATAAGGGAAGCTAACAACCTCAGGGGGGAAAAAATCCACAGCTAGCAGAACTATTACAAGGATTTTTAAGTAGATCGTGTACCAAATAAATTCTAAGCATGCTACAGGCCCATTAATAGATGGAAAAAGATAAAACTGTTAATGCAGAAAAAGCAGAGTGTTTAATAAATGTGTTTGATAGTTGGTAAAAAGCATGTTGATCTATTCATATCACACAAGGACAATTAACTGCTTTCCAGTAGATTAGAAAGTGAGGATGTTAAGCTACTTGGGATAAACATTTTTATGTCAGGCCCAGATAACTTGTAGCCAAGAGTCCTAAAAAGGTTGGCTCAGGAGACCTCTGATCTACTTATGTTAATATTTAAATAACTCTTGAAATACTGCAGGAATTCCAGAAGACTGAAAGAGTGCTAATATTGTGTCAATATTTAAAAAGTGCAAGCTGATCCAGATAATTGTAGGCTGATTAGCCAGACATCAATCCTGGGCAAAAATGGAAAAGCTGATAGAGGATTCAGTTAAAAATTAATGGATGAGAATATGATTAATGCCAGTCTACATTGTTTTATGGAAAATATGTCTCAAACAAACCTGATTTAATTCTTTGAGATTACAGGTTTGGTTGATAAAGGTAACTATATAGATGTAATGCACTTTAATTTGGTACACTTATTTTATTTTATTAATAACTAGTTTTCTTAAAACAAACAAAAAACAGCACCACCAAACAAAGCCAAACAGTAAGGGTGATTAACCATTGGAACAAACTATCCAGGGACATGGTAGATTTGCTATCTCTTGAAATCTTCAAATCAAGACAGGATGTCTTTTTGGTAGATATGCTTTAATTATACACAAGTTATGGGGCTAAATACTAGGGTAACTGAATGAAGTACTAAGTATACAGTCAGACTAGAAGTTGATCTAACTGGGACAGATTTTCAAAGCTATTTGGGCACCCTAGGATACAGATGGGCACCTGGTGGGATTTTCAGGGCATTTAGGCAGGGCAGCTGGACTCCACTCCCCAGTGGCAAGAAGCCCCTTTTAGCTTCCCCCTCACTCCCGGCGGGGAACAGGGAGGCGAGAAGCCCCAGGTGTGGGGTGAGTTAACTCTCAGGCCTACACCTTGGTTCCCCAGGGAGCCAGGGTGTAGGCCTGAGAGTTAACTCACCCCATACTAAACCAGCCATGGGTGAAATTCAGGGATTTCACGGCTAAAATTAAGGAAAAAATGCTCCACTGCTGCTAAGGTGTCCCCACCTCAGGAATGACCCTAACAAGAGTTATAACACCAAGGGCTGTTGTGACGGGCCTGGTACCCCAGCACCCCCTAGTGTCAGGGGCGGGCTGGGGCCTAGCGCCTCGCCTCTCCCTTATCCTTCCTTCTGCCCCTGGCCAGCGGGGTATTCGGCTTAAGGGCCGCCGTCCACGTCACCGCCCTCCGCGAGGCGGGGTAGTGTGGCCTAGCGGCCGGAGTCCAATGGCACCCCCTCTCGGAGTGGGGTAGCGCGGCCTAGCGGCCGGAGTCCAATAGCCCCCCTTCGGAGCGGGGTAGCGCGGCCTAGCGGCCGGAGTCCAATAGCACCCCCTTCGGAGCGGGGTAGTGCGGCCTAGCGGCCGGAGTCCAACAGCACCCCCTTCGGAGCGGGGTAGTGCGGCCTAGCGGCCGGAGTTCAATAGCACCCCTTCGGGGGGGCTTAAGGGGTGGGGTAGGGGGACTCGGGCCCACCCTCTCCACCGAGCCCCGACCCAGGGCCCTGGTTGTGGCAAGCTTCTCTTGCCACCCGCTCGGCGGGGATCCGCCCGCAACACGCCGAGCGGTACTGCAGCTTTAAGGCTGTCAGTCTCAAAATCACCCTGGGTCACTTCCTACCCTGTCTCGCCGGACGTCTGCGCTGTGGGAGCGGTTCCTCCGTAGGTTCCTCCCGGCAGGCGTCCCTCCCCGGAGTCTCCAGTCCGGCCTCTGCTCGGCTGACCCCTCGGTCCTGGCGCACTGGCTCTCCTTCTGCAGGAGCTGGCGGTGTGCGTCCTTCTCCCCCGGTGGTCAGCCCAGACTGAGCAGACCTGCAGGCTTTTATACTGGTCAGGCAGTTGGAGCATGCCCAGCAGAGCCTCCTGGGCGTGGCTTCCTCTGCTAACAGAGAAGGGTTAACCCCTGCTATACCAGTGCGGGGCCGGTCCGCCCCGTCACAGCTGTAAAGCAGACACCCCCAGGCACTGGGAAGTTTAGGGAGGAAACAGAAAGACTCCAAGAATTGGTAAAATAGATAAGCTCTGACCAGTAAATTTATGCTGATCATCTGCACAAACAAGAAGGTCATAAATAAGTTACAATTTGGGCATAAGAAATAAAATGTAAAAAGAGTTGAGCAGGGAGGAGAAAACATAAGTGCCAGTGCATGATTGTTTAAATTTTGTTACCTAGAGGGACTGAATAATGAGATCGGGTTAGTGAAGTGAAAGGAGGTAGCTGGTTTTATCTATGTACTGCAACAACAAATAAATGCTCTTTGAGAACCATCTCCAGACTGGAATTTAACATCAAGCTGCTAGAACTCTGACCCCTCTGCACAACTGTGATGTGCAGAGTTATCGCTGGAACCCCCAGACGAGAGGATCCTGACTGGCCATCGGGTGAATTTTGTCTCTATATTGGGAGTGGTGAGCATAAGAGATTTGCTTGGCATATGTATTCTATGTGTGTTGCTAATAAATAGATGTTTAGAGCACAGCTGTGTAAAGCTCTCTCCCTGGGAAAAGGGTCCACAGGCTCGTAAAGCCCTGAGCCCCGAGGGAAAGGACAAGTACTTAAATTGACCAGGTTTCTTCCTGAGCTTGTGGGTAAGGATAGGTACCTTACACCCTGAGCCCTTGGAAGGGAAAGGGTGGACAGGTGCCTAAATTGATTGGGCCACTCCTTGAGCTCTCGGTAGGGTATAGGTGGGGTGCCCTCGTTTTTTATTTTTTTGTGGGTAACAAGGGGGCGGGACAGCTCGCTGAGACAGTAAAAAACAAACCCCACACCTCATTAATTTTGAATTCTAGCATACTTCTTTTTCAGTAGCTGAAAAACAGAAGATGTGCCATAATTTAAGATGTGCTCTAAGAGGAAAAATAATGCTCACTTGGAAGCATTTCTAAAGGGGAAACTCATTACTGTAAGGATTCAGGATTATGAAAAAATAACTCCACTGAATAATTCCTATCCTAACCCAAGGAAAGTTGGAATACAATGCTCTCCACAATAGTAAGAAGTCGTCTACCTTCACACATTATTATTCTTTAACACTTGTAAATTGATCTTAAAGAACTAACTGATCTGAAAATGAAATTCTGAGATGAGATTCTTAAAGTACTCTTTATTAATATCATTAAAAGTTGTAGAAACAACTTTGTGTAATATGAAGGCACAGGAAGACAATTTTGATAAAATATTCCAATTAAACAGTAACTTACAGTACAAAAGACAATTTTAATGCACATACAAACCCCAAAGGTCTCATTCAAAAATATTTCACCAAGAGTTCATCAATATTAATGGGCAATGACTAAAAATATAAATTGTCATTGTACAATAAATATCTGATAGGTGCAAATTGAACAAAATTTATTGCTTTCCACGTAAGTGTTTTCCCTGTAGGGTTTTTTTTTTTAAATTCTAGATTCCTTTCCGAATCAGCTTTCTCAATATATTTCAGAGGGAACTATAACCCTTAAACCAAATCTAACCAGGGACATTTGGTAGTTACAAGACTACCTCAAGTACTAATCAGAGCTGGCAGTGTTTTCTATTACCCTTTGATAATCAAACAACTCAATCAGATAATGTGCAGGGTGTTTAAAAATCAACATCATTGATACAACAAGGCTTGCGTGGCAGCTAGTGTTATTTAATCTCAAATTTTCACTGTATTTTCTGCAAATAAGTGTATTTTGACAAAAAAGTAGTGTAAAGCCTATTTAAAGACCCATATCTGAAGGGAAAGAGGTTGCAGCACAGCTGGTAAAACGGTCTTCCAACAGCAAAAACAAAAAACAAACAGCAAATAGGAAAATAAAAGCTGTAAGTGTCATATTAGCTTCTGAAAACAAAATTAAGACAAGTGAGCTGCAGTAAAGTATGACTACATATGCAAAATGGATTCAAAGTGAAAATCTAGAGCTGTGCAAAACAGTCATTAATACACTCATCTAACAAATCTGAGAAAACTTTTGCATTTTTATAAAGCGGTACGTCCCCCACCGCACTCCCCAGCTTTGAGAAAGAACCACCAATCAGTGTTGAATTACAATTTGCTTTTTTCTTTCACCCTGCTCCTACAGCAATTTTGGTATAGCAGCAATTTCCATCTGTCTTTGCAGTAGTATTTGATAGCCATGCTGACTTTGTCATGAATGGTCGTGCATACCCAGCTCATTCCAAATTGTTTAATACCATGGTTTTGGTTAATTTACAACTATAACTTTTTTCCTTGGTTACTGCTGCAGGCAAAAAAAACAAAAAAACAAAAAACCCACACAACACAAATATCCTACAAGTATTTGCTTAGGAGTCGAATTTTATGACACTTAGGTAAACGAAACACAGTAGCTCCTGTATAAACGAAATCAAAAACAAAAATCTTACAAGAAAGTAAATCATTTTGGTAGTGATTGATATTTTATGCAAATTCTTACTTATGGGAGCAATCTCAGGTTTACACTAACCATTAAAGGGACCATTTTTACTGCAATTCAAATAGTAAAACTTATTTCAAAGCAAGGTCTCTAGCACGAACATGGCATAGTCAGTTTAAGGACTAAACCGATGGGTAAACATTCAGTAAACTTCTTTACATTGTGAATTCAGCAGAATTGTGAATGATACAGAACAAATGCTAGCCTGCTAGGCATTTTCTTAAGTTTAAATTTGGATTTTCCTCAAGCACTAACTAGTAGCTTAAAGTTTCTCAAAGAGTAACTAAGGACCCCCTGAAATTTGAATTTTCACAATGGATTAGTGTTACTACAGTACATAATTTTGCTTTAGGACTAGTCTAGGGACTGATACACAACCATTTTCTTTGGTTTATGCTTTACTACACTGGACTAGTGATCTTATTTTTAACCTACCCTCAATTCCTACTGATTTTTACTATATTCTCCCCTCAAGTTAAAAATGACTGTTTGCTCATACAAACGATTCCCTGCTGAATGGCTATGTGTACATACTTGCATGGAAGGTTGAAGTTTTGTACAGTAACTACATTATCAAGTGATACCTGTAACAGCAGAACTACAAAAATCAAATATGAATGTATTATGGTTCATATATGACAGATGAGTCTGCTTTATGACTATATCCTTTTTAAAAATGTAATACACACAGTAAGATACAGTGGTAAGAACTTAGATTAGACAGTAAACATGGGAATCCTGTACTCATAGTAATAATATACTGCACAGTATTAAATAAAACTTGTTAAATTTGAAACAATGCAACAGACAACTAGATTTACCTGCATGTATGTAAATGCCACTTCAGTAAGATGTTTGAACACAAAAATGAGACAATGACATCCGGAAAAAAGCCTTTACAACAGGCCATCAGTCTAACTTGACTTTCCAAGTAAAAGCATCAGTTTCACAAAATTGTGATACTAATGCAGTTTTATGTAAAGTACCCCTTGACAGACAAGCTGTCAATTAAGCAATCACAGTCTTATCTCATCTGACCCACTCCTTAGGCAATCAGGGAGAACAGTCAATAGTAGCTCAAGTTTTAATTAGATAAGTACCTTGTCTGTTTACAGAGGAACATCCTCTAAACACCATAACATTTTATGGCATTTATATAATTGATCAGATAGTTTAATTGTTTTAAAAAAAAGTTTCTCTTTTGAATGCGAGTTCAAAACCTCATTTTTCCATGTGTCTTTGTGATAGTGTTTTAGCCAGTGTTACAAAAAGGTGATTAGTTCACCATGAACTACCTCACATTATTACTTAATTGTGCAAGGTATTCACGTAGTTCTTTTGCAGCTTGGAATCTACCATATCGCTTCTTTGGGTTGGCACACTCATCCAGCAAGGCCTCAAGTCGGCCATCTTTGGCAATTTCAGCTGGAGGGTCATGAAGTAGTCCTCCAGAAGTGCCACGCCAGGTGGCATGTCTTGATAAAAGGTTCTGACAAATAGCATAGTAATTGTGGTCCACAGTGGCACGAGCACAAAGAATCTCTTTCGAGAAGGACAAGCAAGCTTCTTTATCACAGTCATCAAACTTGCTCTCGTACCATACATCCCAGTTTTCAGGTTTATCTGTAAAATAAAGATGGCAAAATATCGTGGGTGAGATGGAAGGAAAGCAGTACATTTAATACAAAATATGACTAAAGGCTTAGTTTGAAGGAAACCAGTAACTAGAGCCAGGTGCAAAATAATAATAAATAATAATAATAATAAATAATCAGCAACGTTTATTTGCCAAGAACATAGTTTCAGTAGGCCTAAAATCATTCACAAATATGACCAAACTAAAGAATAGAAATGTCAAAACAAAACAATTTTAACCCAACTCCATTTTTCATTTCAATTTTGGGTATTTTAACAAAAGCAAAGGAGGACTAGATTCACAAAACAGCATGAAGAGAAGTGAGCTGGTGGTGCCCTCCTTATAACTTTTAGCCCAGTGCTTAGGATGCTGATCTGAAATGTGGGAAATCCATGTTCAATTCTCCTTCTGCTGATGTGCAGAAGAGATTTGAACTTGCTCTCTCACATTACAGGAGAGTGCCTTAGCCACTGGGCTATGGGATATTTGGGTACGGGCCTCAATCTCTCTTCTTGAAGCTATTCTACTTCTCAAAAATAATTAAAGTCAAAGTCACTGCTCCAGTGATGATTTATAGCCTCGTGGTTAAGGCACCCACTAAGGATGTGGGAGATCCAAGTTAAGTCTCTGCATGTCATACAATTATTTAAGCCATTATCCCTCACAACTTTCCTAGTTATTTGCTAGCTAAGTTTTTGTAAGGAAACCTTTTTTGCACATAAAATGTTTAGTTGTAACCTGCATTTCAAGAGTCCTTAGACATATCTTATTAGTGTTTCTACAAGTACAAAACTACAAGTTAAACTCTAAATTCTAAGTGGAATTTATACAGTAACAATATCTTAAGGATCATTAGAAATGCTAAAAGGCATCAAGCAGTGAACAGCAGGATGTTATAATTACTCTACAGAATCTAGTTTCCCATAAAAAAAGACAAAACAAAAAACACACTGATGGTTTTCTCCCCCAAGTTCTATATTTTAACTATATAAATCCTTTAGAACTTCATTGGAAACCAAAAATATTGTAGGTTATTTAAGGGTGCTTAATTATCAATTTTTATGTTGTAGCTAAGCCTTGATTTCATCCCCCACAAATCATTTATATCTGAAGAAAAGTGACCTGAGTCATCCTCCCTAGATAGGTGTTAATTTTGTCTGCTTAGAGCTAACTTAAAAATAAATAAATAATGTGAAGTCCAGAAAGTCATCCAGAGTTTGTGTAGGTGCATTAAGTGATAAAGCGTAAACAAATAGGAGAAATCAAACTTTCCACACTTTGCTCAGGTATACATATCAGAACTCCTGACAAGTGTTGCAACAGTATCCTGGCAACCTTCCTTCTCTAGAGACTTCTAACAGAAAGTTTGCCTCTGACAAAAATAATTACCTTGATTACAAATGGGAAATAGCTGCCTTGAGCGATTCAAGGTTCAGCAGGATACAGCAGCTCCCTCAGAGTTTCCTGGAAGAACTTATATAGGACCAAGCTTCCCCCTGGAAGCTACATACTATTGCCTAGTTTGAAACAATTCCTCTTATTAGAGGGGGAAATCAACTGTGTGTCCCCCCTTTTGAAGCCCTTAAGCACCTGTATTGCCTGATGTACACAGAAGACAAACCAGTGTTATTGGAAAGCAGTCTGGTCTAATAGTTAGTTTACATTTATGGTGCACTTACACTGTTGTTCTGACAGCAAGCTACTAAAGGCCAAGGGATGGCTGTGATAAAAACACTGAAGTAATTATGCAATGAAAGGCAGACTCAAAAGATAAGAAAAAATAGATTCTGAAAAAAGTTGATTCAAATTTAGCTAATTAAATTACCTCAAATTTGAGAGGTGAACAGAAAAATAAGACTAGACACTCATATACTAAAGGTAATTGGATCGGGGGCCTACAAACAAATACTTAAATAGATTATGGACCCTATGTATGGATTTGCTATGCAAGCAACCCCAAAGACTAATTGGGCCAGCCTTAAAATGTAGACACTTACTGTCACCTCAAAAGTATAATACAAAAGCTTCTTCACTGTCCCAATTTTCCAAAAAGGAAAACTAGACACCTTATTAACAAAGTGAGACATGAAGTTTGCAATAGCATTTTAAAAATATTTCCCCACACCTAAACATTACTGGGCTTGGGAGAAAAAAAAAATGTGCGCGCACGTCTGAGTTTGTGGAGTCAGTACTGAAACTGTGGGATATCCAACATATTAAAAGGATTTATTGGCATCCCCTGCTAGGATTTGATCTAAATACATTATGAGAAATATGGACTAGTGAGTGTTATTAAAAAGAAAATATTGCTTCGTATTGAAAGACTGCACTGAGTGGAAAATACAGTCTAGAAATTAATTCAGTGATATTAATTGTATTTGCAAAGTTTGAAAAATCCACACATCCAGGCGCAAAGAGAAGTCTTTTAGGCTACTGCCATGAACTCCTGTAGAATTTAAGTTTTTATTTTAAAGGTTTCCAGTCCTTAGACTTGTCAAATTAACCTATTCAGTTGAAGAAATTATAAACCAATGTAATGCCATCTAAGTCTACAGCCTGACTATTCCAATGCCTCTGTTGCTACCTTGAGTTTCTGCAGCTTGCAAAAAATGGATAAAGTTTCACTCTTGCTATTCAGAACTCTGCATCAGAGTGTTACTGAGGAGATTCTGGTCAATTTTTCTTGGCTGCTGCTTGGTTAAGTTCTGAGTTCAGCAGAGGTAGTCACTGACACTATTTAGGGGAAATTAGGGCCAAAAGACAGAGTCTGGAACAAGGGTAGAACAACATCCTGTCTCTCATAGCAGCCAGGAGATTGGTGAGGGGTAGAATAGCAGTGGCTTCTATCCTCGCAGCAGCCTGGAGGCGCAGGATAGGTAAGCCAGAGGAACCAAGAAATTGAAATAGAACGTTCCTTCTTCATTATAGCTATTGGAGAGTTATTGGAGGGAAAGGATATCAAGTTAGATACCTATTAGCTGGCGGCTGTTATAAGTCAAGGGATAACTGGAATCCCAGCACTATCCCTTCACTCAGTAGCTGGGGGATGGAGCCAGTTTGCTTCACCCCAAGTGTCACCAAGAACAGCGCAGAAGTAACCCCAATTCAGATATTACATTATATATAAATAAAATGGGAGAAGCTTCGCTGAATCAAGTAAAGAACGCAACATAAAGGGAAAAAAGCATATGACTTGAGACAGAAGGAAAAGAAAGTTTGAAACACAGGAAAAATATCATTATAGGGAAAAGGTGGAGTGAAGCCACTTTGAATCATTAAAAAAAGACTGCAACAACTACTTTTAAGCATGATTAGCAGGCATCAAGTAATTTTGTCCTCCCCCCCCCCCCGCTTTGTGTATTTGTACAACAGGAATACAAGCAATATAGAATTCAGGTGATTCTTGTATATACCTGAGCACCTGTTAATTTTGATTTCTACAAGTATGTGAAAGTTCTATAGTTTTGTTATAGATCTAATACTACAAATAGTGTAGTAATTGAAGTCCCTGTTTCAGAAACTCAGCTTCATATTATTTTAAGACAAATTGTAAAACATGAAGCAGGATGGACATGAGAGGAAGAACAACTTACTCTGTTTGATTAACCTTTTGTCTGCCACCAGAACATTTTCTGCATCTACAATGATAACCTTCCCATCTCTAGGACCAACTGCAAAGTTGTCAAAGCTGACATCAAGGAGGTAGAGTGCAAATTCAAAGTCATTGTTTGTCAGTTGTTCTGCTATTTCCATTAACTGCCAGGCCAGGTCCACTCGTTTTTCCCATGGTGCATTGAAGTAACTCCACAATTCTTCTCCAACATAGTTGACGGCCACCATTCTTCCACATGCTCCCAGGTACTTTGCAAATGGCCAGCCCTCATCAGATGGAAAACTCTGCATATGAACAGATTTTTTTGTTGTTAATACTGAGTAAATAGAGGAACACCAGTATATTTTAACAGGTTGAAATGTGTGCAAGATTGAAGACTATTGAGATATATTTACAACAGCTGATTACGCTGACCAGAACACATTTTTGCATTTTGATACCATTAAGAATGCCTACATATATTATTTCTAAACTAGCATCTAGCTTTTGTATGTATATTTTCCTATGTCAGAATTGATTACCTTTTGCCTTTGGTGTTTTATATACTGTGACTCCTGCTATGGCACTAATGTGATCATATTTTCTTACAAAATTACTTTGTTTTGTAACCCAGGTCTTTAAATAGAAGCTTATGAACTATTTGCTTTGTGTTATATATACATTAAGTTTCTCTTATTAATTAAGACTTCCTTTCTTCCGCTTTCCCTTTTGTTTCTTCCAGATCTGATAGGAATCTTGTTGGTCTTCCTTGAGGACCTTACAGAAAAAAAATTAACCAATATTTTGGTGTACAACAAAATTTAGGATGTTCCGTTCTTCCATCTTCCCTTAATCCTCCATCTTAGTTTATTTCAATGTATGCAGATCTTTAAAATGGAAATAGTAATATGGACAGTATTGTGTAGTACAGGCTTTCAAGAAAACAACATCAACTGTCTAGGTAGTAAGGGCATACTGAAAACAATAAAAAAAGTTGTTCAATAATTTGTGAATGTTTGGGTATATTTCATGCAATTAAAAATATCCACAAATATGCAAGACCAAGATGAGCTACTTAACGCTTTTGCAAAAAGTACTGAATACTAGGCATCAAGAAAATCCAAAATATTACGGTCAGAAACTGAATTATAGACCACAGCACTCATTGAGGATAAGCACACTCCAGTTAAATTTTAATAGTTCTGAAATAATAGTTGCAAGTGCTAATATACCTCTAGCACTGCTACCATAACTACGTCACCACATAGTGATAAAAACATCAGTTTCCTTGAATGGAACTATTATGCAGCAGCATCTAAGGTTGCATTGCATTACTGATTTCAGTTTAACAGGAACTTTAAACCTTTCTTTTGTAAAAGTCTCTTTGAAATCCAGCACAGCACAGCCACCACCACCACTCAGTTCAGGGGAGGAGGTGGTGTACCAGTCAATGAGATGGTTCTCTTGAGCTTAAGAGAGATCTGGAGTTCAAATTCCAATGCAATTCACCTCTCTTCTTAAATGGTGAAGGCCATGAATCCCAACCTAAAAGGCACTCAGGGAGGAGCTGCTGGATACTTGTCCCTGCCCCCACCTCATTTTAAGTAAGTTATCAGAGAGCTTACACAGTCATTTCAGGCAGAGAACCCAGGCCTCTAACATGACAAACCCCAATCTTATCCACTGCATCAAGATGCCTTTCAGAGTGACACAAAACAGTCTGCTTAGTCTATCTCTAACCACTATAAAACACATTCCTCAGAGTCAGGGATGGTGATCAGGAATCCTGGATTTTAACATAATCTACTGCAAAGGTTTCCCACTAGGAAAGTGCATGCCAAGTCCTTCTTCAGCAGCCGGCCATACAAGGGTCTTGCAATTACTTTGGCAGCTCAAAAAGCAAAGGGCTAAGCTACGGATCTGAAGGTGACTGACCTATGTGGGGGAAAATACATGTGATTCATATAGGGAAGACCTCAAAAATATTTTTTTTAAACTTAACTATGGGATGAAATCACCAAAATACACATTTCACATTTCAGTCATTAGTAACAATGTTTGCTTGTATAACCTATTAGTCAGAGTATGTGTTATGCCCCCCCAATGTCCAATCGACAGAGGATGTGAGTCTGATAGGCTCTTGAAGTGAGAGCTGACTCCTTAAGACAAGCTGTAAAGAGTGATGCCTTTAACCCTGGAGGTCCCTGGTTGTCCTTGGCTTAGTGTTGGCCAAGATGGCAGCTGTCACACTCACAGGTATCCCACATTGTCATAGTTGAAAGCTGAGAGATATGCTTCATGCTGGCAGGAATAGAGCACCCCGAGGAAGGGGAAACAATAGGCAGACCAGCTTGTGTAATGCACACATGAAGCCAGTTGCTGCAACTTGTCCTGGTTGTAGCCAGAGGTCCATGAGAAGCTACAGAGTGTTTCAGAAAGCAAGTAATAACAGACTTCTTTAGATGTTCCCTCCAGCTAACCGTTTATGTCATCAGTACTAAACATGAAGGGTTGCTCTTAGCATACTTACTTCCAGTAACTTTAAAATGGGGATAAAGTTTAAAGTTTATGGCTACACTACAGAGCTTACAGGGGCGCAGGTACAGTAACTCCTCGCTTAACATTGTAGTTACCGTATATACTTGATCATAAGCCGGTTCGTTTATAAGCCGACCCCCCCGCCCAACATGGATAAGTAAAAATGGGAAATTTTTATGACCCGTTCATAAGCCGACCCTATAATTCAGGGGTCAGCAAACTTTGGTTCCTGGGCCATCAGGATAAGCCGCTGGTGGGCCGAGATGCTTTGTTTACCTCGAGTATCCGCAGTCACGGAGGTAAACCTAAGTAAACCAAGTGTCCCGGCGTGCCAGCTGCTTACCCTGACAGGCCGGGACAGCAACTGGTGGGGAATTTTTTTGGGGGGGGGGGGGGCAAGAGGGAGAAGCTGGGGGCCAGGGGAGTAACCCCTGTGACCCCCCCACATGACCCCACCCCTCGCCCAGGCCCCCCCCACTCTCCCCATCCCTAGCCCGGGACCCCCCCACTCTCCCCATCCCATCCCTTCCCACCTTATCTGGGGAGGAGCAGGAGAGGATGTCTCTGGCCTGGCTGGAGCTGCTCCGGCAGGCTGGGCAGTGCGGCCGCAGCGTGCTCTGGTGGGCCAGATCAGGCGGTGCAGCCGCAGCATGTTCCAGCGGGCTGGGTGCTCTGGGGGGCGGGGCCAAGCGGCACGGCTGCAGCCTGCGAGCCCCGGAACCGCAGCTGCTTCGAAGGCTGTGGGGAGAGCAGCATGGCCAGAAGCGGAGAGACTCTGGCCCTGCCTCTTCCCTTCTGGCTCTGCTGGCTGTGCTGCCTCTCCTTGCTCCCTCTGTTGGGGGGAGGAGGGGTGTCCCACCTCTCCCTCTCTATACCCGTTCATAAGCCGACCCCCTTCTCTGGTGCTTCCTTTTTTACTAAAAAAAATTCGGCTTATGAAGGAGCATATACGGTATGTTCCTGAAAAATGCGACTATAAGTGAAACGATATTAAGTGAATCCAATTTCCCCATAAGAATTAATGTAAATGGGGGGTGGGGGAGGGGGATTAGGTTCCAGGGGGAAAATTTTCACCAGACAAAAGACTGACTACATACACACACACACACACACACACACACAGTTTTAAACAAACAATTTAATACTGTACACAGCAATGATGATTGTGAAGCTTGGTTGAGGTGGTGAAGTCAGAGGGTGGAAGAGGGAGGGATATTTCCCAGGGAATGCCTTGCTGCTAAATGATGAACTAGCACTCGGCTGAGCCCTCAAGGATTAACATGTTGTTAATGTAGCCTCACACTCTACAAGGCAGCACGAATGGAGGGAGGAGACAGCATGGCAGAGAGAGACAGAGACACACACGGTGTGTGAGTGTGAACGCTAACCCCACTCTAAGTACATTGCCTTTTCAAATAGATCAGCAAGTTGAGACAGCAGCTGCTGCCAGCAAGCTCCCTCCATCCTGAGCCCTGTTGTGTTCCCCTCCCCCCCCCTTCCCTGCTCTGTGGAGATGAGGTACAGGAGCAGGGGGAAATCGTGACATTAGCACCCCTCTTCCCGTCCCCCGTCCTCCCCACACAGCGGGCAGGAGGCTCCCAGTAGCAGCTCCAAGGCAGAGGGCAAGAGCAGCACACGGCAGTGGGAGGAGGGACGGCTGAACTGCCAGGCAATTGATAGCCTGCTGGGAGGCTGCCACAGGGAACTTAGGGGAGCTGATAGGGGGGCTGCCGGCCCACACTGGTTCCAAGCCCCCACCAGCTAGCTCCAACAGGCTGCTCTTCCTGCAAGCAGTGGACAAAGCAGGCAGCTGCCAAATGACAACTTTAAAGGAGCATGTTCTCTAACTGATCAACAACAAAACAATGTTAACCGGGCCGACGTTAAGTGAGGAGTTACTGTAAGCCAATGGGAGACAGCTCTTCCATCAATTTAAGCTATGTCTACACTGCCACTTATGTCGACAAAATGTATGTCCCTCAGGGGTGTGAATAAGCCACCCCCGAGAGATGTACATTACATGGACTTAAGCACCGGTGTGGACAGCGCTTTGTGAACAGGAGAGCTCTCTCCCGTTGGCATAGAGTGTCTTCACCACATGCGCTGCAACGGCGCAACTGTACCAATACAGCTGCAGCACTGTAAGTGTAGACATGCCCTTAATTACTCCAACCCCCACAAACAGTGGTAGCTCTCCCGCCAACATAGCACTGTCCACACTGGCACTTAGGTTGGTGCAACTTATGTTGCTCAGGGAGTGGCTTCTTCACACCCAATAGTGACATAACTTATACCGACAAACTGTAGCATATACATAGCCTTTTTGAAGCACATCACAACCTCTCTTTCCCTTAAGGATCGTCAACACAGTCAGAAGCAACTTCAGCAACAGTTTCTTCCTGTAATTCCCAAGCAGTAGGAGCACCTTTGCTTATCTACTGAAGTCCATGAAAACAAAATAAAAATACAAACCTAGGAAATTATCAAATAAAGATGAGGTTTAGTGACAGAGTTGCACCAGGATGCACCCTATCCACCCAATGCCTGAAAAGCATGGAAATATTAAATTAAGAGGAAAGACTTGGGCATTCTTTTCAGCTTCATATGGTTATCAACAACATTGCAGGCGCACACATACTCCATAATGTTTTCACTTCCACCTCCAAATGCATGCCAAAAAGTAATATGTTCCCTAAATTAACTGAACTTGAATATGGAATATGAGAGAGATGTCGATATCAAAGCATGAGGTCACTGTTCAAGTTTCATGTTTTGAGTGCAAATTTGATGCAGTGAGGATACATATTCCTTTTTGGTATCTGTTAGAGAGGGAAGCCTTATGGAGTATTGGAGTGTGTTACTGACATCCCTGTAGTCAATATGTACGTGGAAAGGAATGCACAACTTCACTTATTTCCATGTTTTTAGGTTTTGGGTGGATGGGGTGCATCCTGATGCAACCAGAACTGTCAATAAATAGTTTTTGTTTACTATACCTAAGGATTTTTTAGATCCTTATGGAGACTCTAATCTTGACTCAATTAAGACTAAATGCCATTATATCATCATCAATATTTATATTACCATAGTGTCTAGAAGCCCTACTCATGGACCACTTTAACAGGGATTCAACCTTTGTTTTCTTTCTATAAAAACTACAGCATATCTCCCCCTCCCCCCCCCCAAAAAAACACCTTACAGGACTAATTTTGAGTAAAGAATGGATTTTCTGTGAATTTACAAGTAAATCCATTAGTTTAAATTAAAATTAATGAAAGCCTGGGTCCTTTAAGAAATTTAGAATCTTCAATTTTTTCTTTGTCCTGAACAGAACACAGACTCTTCAAACTTTCCATATAGTTTGAAATCTCTTGTGTACTGACTACATTTGACAAAAATCAGATAATAATTAAGTTATCTATTGTATATAACTGCTATTACACAGGTTACAGGTAGGCTCACGTAACTCTTAAGTGGTGCCATTATGAGATTGAAAGTACACTAACAACTAGCCACTATTCTGCCTCTACATTGAGATTCAGAAGTCTGAACCCCACTTCACATAGCACATGTCTCACTAATAGTCCTCCAAGCCAATAATTAAAAATTAAGAGTCAGTTTCACCAGTGTGCTTCAACTGGTTTGCAATGCAAAGCAGCAGCAAACACAGCTTAGCTAGCTGGTGTAATCTGGCTGCTTTGGTGTACTGGTGAATTTATCCTTATACCGTATCAAACATTTATATTTTTAATTGTATCTTCAAATCATAAAAAATATTGCATAGTTGCATATTCTCTGGGTTTCTTGATTAGTGTTCTACATTAATTTAATAGTTAAAAAACTAAGGAAATTCCCAAACAAAAAAAATCTATGTTGAAATGGAGTAAAGACTAGGTACGTCTACACTACGGGATTACTCCGAACTTACGGAATTCGATTTTTTGCAACCGATTGTATAAATGCGATTGCACGCGGCCACAGTAAGCAGATTAATTCAGCGGTGCGCGTCCATGTACCGAGACCAGCGTCGAATTCCGGAGCATTGCACTGTGGGTAGCTACCCCATAGTTCCCGCAGTCCCCCCCGCCCATTGGAATTCTGGGTCGAGATCCC
>QXTE01000456.1:0-25399 GCA_003942145.1 Platysternon megacephalum
CCGATACTTCGATGGCTACCCGCCGATTTCGGCGGGTAGTGTAGACGGGGCCTTATTTTCTCAAGATTAAACACTCCCAGTTTTTTAACCCTTCCACATAGGTCAAGTTTTCCAAACTTTTAATCATTTTTGTTGCTCTCCTCTGGATTTGTCCACATCTTTCCTACAGTGTGGCACCCAGAACTGGACACAGTACTCCAGCTATGGCCACACCAGTGCTGAGAAGATTGGGACAATTACTTCCCATATCTTATGTACAACAGTCGCATTAATACCCCCCCAGAATGATATTAGCCTTTTTTGCAACTGCATCACATTGTTGTCATATTCAATTTGTGTTCCACTATAACCCCCCAGATCTTTTTCAGCAGTACTACCACATGGCTAATTATTCCCCATTTTGTAGTTGTGCATTTGACTTTCCTTCCTTAATGTAGTACTTTTCACTTGTCTTTAGTAATTTTCATTTTGTTGATTTCAGACCAATTCTCTAATTTGTCAAGGTCATTTTGAATTCTAATCCTTTACTCCAAAGTGCTTGCAACACCTCCCAGCTTGTTGTCATTCACAAATTTTGTAAGTACACTCTCCACTCCAATATCCATATCATTAATGAAAATATTGATTAGTATCAGACCCAGGACTGACCCCTGCAGGACCCCCATAGATACGCCCTCCAGTTTGACAGCAAACAATTGATAACTACTCTTTGAGTAGGGTCTTTCAACCAGTTGTGCACCCACCTTATAGTAATTTCATCTAGACCACATTCAGAATGTCATGTGGGACTGTGTCAAAAGCCTTATTAAAATCAAGATAATGTTTTCACCTCCCAGCTTATTACATCTACTGCTTCTCTCCTATCCACTAGTCCCTGTCAATGAAAGAAATTAGGTTGGTTTGACATCATTTGTTCTCGACAAATCCATGCCTGCTATTCCCTATAGTTCTATTATCCTCTAGGTGCTTACAAATTGATTGTTTAATAATTTATTCCAGTGTCTTTCCTGGTATTGAAGTTAGGCTGATTGGTCTATAATTCCCCTGAAGACAACAGACATCACATTCCAGTNAGCTGGGGTGGCGCCCCGGAAAAACCCAAGTCCCTCAGGCATGGGGCACCGGCCAAGAGGAGCCAAGCCCTGCATGTGCCAAAGCCCCACACAGCGCTGGCACGGGGCAGCCTCTCTGCCCCCAGCTAAGCTCGAGTTGGCGGGGGGAGGGGGGAAGCGATTTCTGACCTGTTCATGCCCTGAACCTGCAGGCTCCATAGCAGCCCTCCGGGCAAGGGCTTGCTTAGTACCCTTTTCACCCGTCTCCCCCCACCCGCCCTAGGTCCTGCTCCCCAGGGAGCATGGGGCTGCTCTGACCCCTAGGCACCCTCCCCTGCTGAGCCACCGCTCTGGCCAGGTTCGCTGAAGCCCCTGCAGTCAGGTTCCCTGGGCCCTGGTGCACAATGCGTCCTTAGGGCTTAACCCCTTTGTGCCCATGCTGTAGCCGGGGGACAGGAGGCGACTGGGTTATGTCAGTGGCCAGCAGCAGCCTGGAGGTGTTAGCTGCCTTTCGACACTGTGCAGGCAGGAAAGGACAAGCTGCTTCCAGCCACACTGGGGGGGAAGAGGGGAAGGAAAGAGATGAGCTCTGCAAAAACACCCGTCCCTATCCCCTCCCTCCCCTCCCCCCCAGCGGCTGGAAGCAGCTCCCGTCCCTTCCTTCCTGCACAGTGCTGAAAGGCTGCTGCTGGCCACATTCTGGTGTGAACCCTGGCAGAAATCTGGGGCGGGGGGGGGGGGGGGAATGTGACCCTGTGTGACCCCCCCCCCCCATGTGTTGCCTTGGGAAGATACGGCACCAGGTACCAGGAGAGGCGGGTCCGTCCCGGGGGCCCAGCCAGGCAGAGAGCACCGGGAGGGTTGGGTAGCTCAGTCACCTCCCCTGTGTGAGAGATGTGTGTGGGGTGTGTATGGGAGTGTGTGTGGGGTGTGTGTGGGGTGTGTATGGGAGTGTGGGGGGGGAGGGGGAAGGGAGGGTGTTTTCCCATGTGAACTATAAAGCCTTAAAGATAAGAAGGTAAATAAAAAGAATCCAACTACGCAGGATTTCTTTTTAACAGAGGCTCAGTCAACTCGGTGTTAGTTTGAATGTGTGTACTGTGTAGTTCTGATTGATTGCCGTTGAACTCGCTTGAATATGAGTAATTTTACCAGGTGTCCCGTATTCAGCATAGGGAAATATGGTCACCCTATTCAAAGCAACTGAAGTGCAAAATGTCTATTAATGATACCAAACAAAATGAAATTCATCAGGAGACAGATATATTCCACGACTGTCACACTAACAGCTGCATGAACCAAGGGACAAGTCCACACCCTCCAATGTGGGAGTGGTGGCTCCCAGGCAGTGGAACGGATGCAGCTCTGCTGTACAAGCAATGGGCCTGGCTGCTGGGGCCACACACAGCAACTGTGTAACTGTTCCACGGGAGCTGTCTGTGCTAAAGCATGCAGGAGATGGAAGGTGAGTGGGACTGAGTGTGGTCTGGGGTATTGCTGCTCCATTGATCCTCTTATTCCCCACTACATAAAGGTCACTTGAAAATGTCCATATTTATATGAAAGGTCTTGTGCATACAAGTAGCTCCATCATTTACATGAATTACTTGCACGAGTAAAGATTTCTCACAAGTAAGGATTTACAGGCCCAAAGATAAATCATATTACTCTGCCTAAAAGACTACACCCTCCACTAAACAAGACAAATACACAAGAGATGATACAGGGTAAAGCTTCATGCACTGCAGACAACAGCCGTCACATTCCAATGCACAAAGGGACAACGATCCAAGAGAAGGGTGTATGGATCCAAACTTCAACCTGCTGAGTTTTACAACCCAGGCATGCATTTTGCTAGCATGGGAGAAGCAGGCAGTGAAGTAATTAGACACTCACTGTACACAAAATGAAACTAGTCTCGTTTTGTTGTTCAAGGCCAATGAAGTGCAAAAAGTGAACAATTTACACAAATGGTGGACAGTAAAGTGGATCAGTGCAAATGCTATTGGTTTTAATAATCTATAGTGGTTTTGTTAGGAAATTGTGTTGCTACTGAATGCTTAGGCAGCCTGGCCTTGGAAACATTATTCTCTTGCTCATTTTCACTTTACTCACCTGTTGTAATAATAGTAATAGTAATAATACCTAGTCTTGTGTAGCACTTTTCATCAGCAGACGTCAAAGTGCTTTACAAAGGGAAGTAAATATTATTATCCTCATTTTACACATGGGGAAACTGAGGCACACACTGAGGGGGGGGCAGATCCTCAACGTTATTCAGACACCATTTCCATTGAAATCTTTCTTTGGGCCTGAAGCCCCTAAGGCTGTGGACTGAAGCCAGTGGCAGAGCTGGGTGGGGAACGCAGGTCTCCTGAGCCTCAGCCCAGTGCACTATCGACCCGCCTCCAGCCCTGCTGGGAGGATAAATGAGCTGATGTCTGCACAGCGCTTCTAACACACTAGGGATTATTTATACCGGGCAAAGTGGCCCCTTGAGAGCAATGTGGGCGAGACACCGACGTGCCCGGAGCGGCCGAGAAGCACAGGGCGCTAGGACCCAGCCGCAGCCGGGCGGGGACAGCCTGCAGACAGCCCGCCTGGCCCTCTGAGGGCGCTCGCGTGCGCGGGGGCTCGCCCTGCACCTCTCCGCGGGCCGTGCGAGGCCTCTCCTCAGCGCGGCGTGCAGCGGAGGCGCCGGCAGATGTACTGCGCATGCTCAGTAGTAGCACATTACTAGGGAGCGCTTTAATACGCTACAGCGGCGGCAGCGCTCAGCCAGTGTCAGCTCCCGCCGCAGCCATGGCCCTGCTGCAGCCAGCCCGGCGCCTGCTCTCCGCCGCGGCCCAGCGCCACCTCTGCCTGGCCCCCGTCGCCGCCAGAGCCAGGTAACGGGGGCCCGGAGCGGACAGGCCGGCGCGGTTGGGGGCCGAGCGGGGCCGGGGCCACTCACCCCTGCCGCGGGGCGGACAGGCCCGCCTCGCCTCGTACCCTGCAGCTGGTGAATGTGAATCCCCCGACGCGGGCGGGGCCGCGCGCCTGGTTGGGAGCCGCTGGGGGGGGGGTGAGAGCTGCGGGGTGTCTGCTCTCAGCAGGGCGCTGGGGTGCAGCCCGGCCGGTCACACTGAAGTGTTCCCCTCCCCCCTGATTTCTTCGCGCTACGAGGGAGCGTGTCCCTCGGCGCTGCCCGTATCGGACAGAGCTGGCCATGCCGGTGATGGCCGAGTCGGAAAAGGCATCTCGGATTGGCTGAGGTGACGCGGGCGTGGGGCTCGTGCGCCGCAGTGATTGGCTCCCGCGAGCTGCCGGTGCTTGCGCGCGTGCCCTTGAGGGCCAGCTTTAGAGGGCGGAGGAGCCGCGTGCCCCCTGGCCCGCCCCCCCGGCACAGACACGCCCGCGTGCAGTGAGTGCGGGGCTGGGAGCCCGGACACGCTCCTCGCCCCCGCACTGTGGGTGCCACGGCCGGCAGGGTGGGCCCCGGGGGCGGCTCCCAGCGCTGCAGCCTCTGCCACTGAGCTCGTCTCCGCCCCTTTCGATGGGGTCACCCTGGCAGCTCATAACCGTGCGGTGCTTAAAGCGTGTTAGAACCGGGCCCTGAGCCCGCCTGATCAAATAGCCACTCACATGGGAGGGGAGATTATTAAACCACCTGTGTGCAAAGTGTCAGCTGTGCAGAGTACAGGCACTGGGAGTAAAGGGGATTATTTTTGTCTCATCTCAGTTACAGCGACTCTTAGGTGTTACCTGTAACAAGAATAGAGGGAAGTTCAGACAGAAGTAGGGTGACCATATTTCCCTATGGTGAATATGGGACACCTGGTAAAATTACTCGTATTCAAGCAAGTTCAACGGCAATCAATCAGAACTATGCAGTACACACATTCAAACTAACACCAAGTTAACTGAGCCCCTGTTAAAAAGAAATCCTGCATAGTTGTATTTTATTTACCTTCTTATCTTTAAGGCTTTAGTGTTCACACAGGGACACACACACAGGGAGAGGTCACACACACACTCCCATACACCTCTCTCACACAGGGGGTGACCGCCCTACCCGGTACTCTCCGCCCTCCATGCCTGGCTGGGCCCTGGGGATGGACCTGCCACTCCTGCTACCTGGCACCTTGTCTTCCCAAGGCAACGTGTGTGTGTGTGTGTGGTGGGGTCACAGAGTGTCACATGCCCCCCTCCTCAGATTTCTGCCAAGGTTCATACCAGAATGTGGCCAGCAGCGTCCTTTCAGCACTATGCAGAGCTGGATGGGATGGGAGCTGCTTCCAGCTGTGCGCGGGGGGTGGGGAAGGGATGACCTGGCCTGTGTCTTTACAGAGCTCATCTCTTTCCTCCTCCTCCTCCTCTCTTCTCCCCCTCCGCCCCACCAGGCTGGAAGCAGCTTGTCCCTTCCTTCCCGCATAGTGTAGAAAGGCAGCTAACACCTCCAGGCTGCTGCTGGCCACCAACATAACCCAGCCACCTCTGGCTACACCACGGGCAGGAAGGGGTTAAGCTCTAAGGACGCATTGTGCACCAGGGCCCAGGGAACCTGACTGCAGGGGCTTCAGCGAACCTGGCCAGAGCGGTGGCTCAGCAGGGGAGGGTGCCTAGGGAACAGAGCAGCCTAGTGCTCCTTGAGGGCAGGAGCCAGGACAGGGGTGTGTGTGAAGAGAGTGCCAAGCTCCTGCCTGGAGGGCTGCTGTGGAGCCTGAAGGTTCAGGGCATGAACAGGCTGGAAGTCGCTTCTCTCTCTCCCCCTCCCCTGCAACTCCAGAGCTTAGCTGAGGGGTGGAGAGGCTTCCCCGTGCCAGCGCTGTGTGGGGCTTTGTCACATGCAGGGCTTGGCTCCTGGCCAGTGCCCGGGCAGAGCGTTTTGGACTTTCCCAGGGCCCCAGCCCAGCCAGAGGTAGTGGGAGAAGGAAGGAGCCTGCCGGCCAGGCTGTTGGGGAGCTCAGAGCTCCGACCAGGGTCTGGTTCTCCACACAGCAATGGGAGTGGAACAGGCCCAGCTGGGGGGAATATGGAGAAGCAGTGGGACTGGGGGGAGGGGGCAAAGGGGCAAAGCAGGGAGAGGACAGCAAGAGGGAGAGCCCAGCAAGAGGGAGAGCCCATATAGGGCCAGTGGATGGGCAGCAGAGGCGACACGTAACCAGCCGCCGCCTGGCGCCTGCCAGCACTCACCAGCCAATGCAGTTCACAGTGCGCAGCCAGTGTCAGCCAGAAATAGGTCAGAGGGTGGGGCCCTGCTGGCCAAGAGCTGGCACACACTGAGGGCCATCCCTGTGCGCTGCATCTTCGCCCTGCCACCAGCCTTGCACACCCACACCCATTGTCCGCCACTGGACACACACCCCCACACACACACCGCTGGTGGGCGGGCGGCTGGTGAGTAGGGATCTGGCCAGCAGCAGGACCCACCAGTCCTGATGGGAGGGAGACAGAATTTTCCCATTTTTAAGAAAAAGTCGGGACACCTGCAGGAGCGCTTAAATACAGGACTGTCCCTTTAAAAATGGGATGTCTGGTCACCCTAGACAGAAGTGCCTTTGAAAAAAAAAAAAAAAGTTGAGTCCCATTAACTATACATGTAAATGGTAAGGAAACTGAGGCAGACAGGGTAAATGAATTGCCTAATAGACAGTGAGTCAGGCTAAGAAACTGTGGGAGGTCCCTGTTCTGTGATTTCACTAGAGAACACCTCCTCTTAGGAAATAGACACATAGTAAGGATATGAGGTGTAACCAGAGCTCTTTCAAGAGTCTGAAATTCTTCAGATTGTCATTTAAAATAAAAGTGTATGCTGATCTAATGATGGGCATTTTGTGCTGCCAAGTGAGGGGTCACTGAGCTGGGCACCTGATCATCCTGGAGCACCAGAAGCTTGGACTCAAAGTAGTTTTTTTGTTTGTTTGTTTGTTTGTTTTTTTTTTCCTCCCTTAAAGTTTTGCTTTTAATGCCACAGTGAAAAAATGCATTTTTGTTGCACATATTTAAGAGGCAGCACACTCAGACCTTGGGAGGGGAATCACTGCTCTCAAGGAATCTTCATTTTCTGGTCACTGCTTGGTGTTCTGTGGCTCTTGTCAGTATGGCAAAGCAAGGCTTCCTCACTGGGCTCTTGGAGGACACAAAAGAAACATTAGTGTTGTAGTGCATACTACTTTTTGTATAGTGTCAACCATGATAGGGCTTGAAGAGTGTCAAAAACAGCATTTTCTGGTACCCTGAAGAGAGAAATTGACCTTTTATGCTGCTCTTGTGTGCAGGTATTGCATGCAGTGGAGCAGGCCTCAGTTTATAGTCTAGTTAATTAAAGCCGAAGGGACATGGAGGTGAAATATAATGGGGAGGGTTATTATACTGAGCTCTGCTTTTTAATATTCTCTTTGTTATCCATGTGGCTAGCTATTAAAAAGTCTTTTCCTCTTGGAATGAGCTGGATGTGCCAGATGCCATTTGAAAAATTAAGATCTGCAGATGTCAGATATGCCCCTTTCTCCCTGTTAATTTATTAACTAGTTACAAGCTGCTATGACCAGAAGGCCATCGAGGTTTCGTACTGCAAACGTTGTTTGTTTTATGCAACTCTCCTTATCAAAGCTATTAGTGAGGTCAGGTAGGGATTAGCAGTCTTTGGTTTCCCTCCTTTCACTACTTTCAAATGGCATTTGATTATGTTACAGTTACTATTAGCGAGGAATAGCATCTCAAAAACTGGTATATAGATTGAGAGGTACAAAACAAATGGCCCTGAAATATAAAATTAACTTAACATGCAGAATAACTGCATCAAACATTCAATTTATTTATTACATCTTGTCATATTAAAATATCCCTGACAGGGGAAGTGCTTGCTGCAGCTGATTGAAAGGCCACTGTGGGCCATTGGCAGGTGAACGTTGGTTGCTGAAGTAGGGTGACCTTTGTTCTGCCTACCCTGTTTGGGGTTCCTATTGACAAGGATTATGCAATTGAGTGTAGTCTAGATGTTTGTATTGCTCAATGTAGCTGTATATTCACAGGACTCTCTTCAGAGAGGGGGAATGGCCCTCTTAAAGAGAGACTTCTGTGAGTTTCTGTATATTTAATTAACCAAGTGTAAATGTACTTTCTGAACCCAGGCTTTGCTAACTCTGTCAGCAAGCTCCACTCCTGAGGCTGCTGTGGCTCAGAGAAGATGCTTATGTTAGAGACAGTCTGGTGACTGAAGACAACTCTTTTTTCACTTTACAGTTTGTATCCCTGGTGGTATTCACAATTTCTTAAGAACTTGTAACATCTGACATCTGCTTTCATCTTAAAGGATCCCTAGGCACTTAAGGGTTCATAGAAATGCAGCCAGTGCTGGAATGGAGGTTGAGGTGTTGAGCAATTTAAAATTTCTACCTTAATGCATGTCTAACATTGTCTTTTCTTAATTTTCTGAAAGTTGGCATGGTGCAGTGCATAGATGACATATTAAAATATTAGATGTGAGTTACCACAAAAGTAGAGGAATTTGCTGATATCTTGAGCCTTGTACCCCTCTTGGGGATGAGTTCAAAAACTCTCTGTAGATGGGTTTGTTTTTAAATGTGTGGCTATCCAGAGTTGGTTAGATAACAGCACATGATGTGCCTGAAACTGACAAGGAAAATTACATATTTCACTTCTGTTTTCAGCCACTTCTAGAAAACAAAGCAGACGTTTCTCCTTGATTAAAGCAAAATCTGAACTCTGAAAGGAAACTGCCAGTTAGTTGGGTTGGGTTTGGGGATTTATTTATTTATTTATTTATTTATTTTTGCTTTTAAATACTGTAACTCATTTCTCTTTTAAATAGCTGAATCATATCCCTCCTTCCAAATTCAATAAATGATAAACAGTAGAAGAAACTGTCTTCAGCCTTCACCCCAAAACTCATTTCTTGGCTGAGAATGAACATGAAAATCATCAGCCCTAAAGCTAATCTGGAGCCAGTGAAAACAGGCTTGGAATGAAAGTAATTAACTCGCAGGAGTGTTGAGGGTTAGCTACTTTAGTGCCTGATCCTACAGACTCTTAGCTACATGAGTAGTCCCATTTAGTTCACTGGCCTGCTTAAGTGTTTCCAAGTATGGGACCTTAATACTTAAAGCACTTTAAGCTGCTTGAATGAAAGACGCTGTAAAAATACAAAGGACTTTCACCATCTCAAATGTAATTACAAGGGTCCTGCAAAAGTTGCCTACGCTTTTGCAGCTCAATCTAAGTACCTAAAAAATTGGTGTGGGTGTGTGTGCGCGTTGCAGTAGGTTCACTAGTGTACAGATCATCTTTTATGGCTCTCTTGTAACGTGGAAACACCACAAACCATGTTCAGGGCAGTTACCAGTTATTTGCAGAGACAGTGACTTCTGAAGGAACAAAACAATATTGTACTTAACTTAAGTAGCTTTTAAAGCTACTTTCTGCTCATACGCACCTTTAAAGCAGATGAACTGAGCCTGAATATCCAAAACATGTGACTGATTCCTCCTCCTCCTCCCTCAGCTGATACCGCACTTAAAATATAAACAGCTTCTATAATCAACTGTCCATAAATTCCAAAACAAAAATATTGTCAATTTTAAATCCAATTAAGGACTTGTGCTGACACACATCTTTACATCCTTTCAAGATGCTCCTCCCAGTAGCAATAGAGAAATGGACTTTATTAGGGAATTACTATGGTGATGAGTGCCACATAAAAATAGACTGTCTAGGCAACTATTTATATTATAGTAGTGGCCAGAGGGCCCAACTGAGATTGGGTTCCATTGTGTTAGGTGCTATATACACACACAGTAAAAGTCCCTGTCTCAAAGAACTTGCAATCTAAATAGACAAGACAAATGGTGGGATGGGAAATGGAGGCACAGAGGAGACGTGACTGGCCCGATGTATCATAGGTCAGTGGCAGAGCAAGAAAAGAACCCAGACCTCTTGAGTCCCCGTGCAGCACCCTATCCCATGACCTCACTGCCTCTCAGTGGTAATCTCCTGTCACTTGTCACATTCTGCCAGAAACTTCCCAAACCGCCTGATCCTAGGGTAGGGGGTGAAGATACATATTTGTGATACGCCCTCAGTATAAAGATTGTCAGTCTGTGGCTCAGAACTGCATGAGGTATTCTCCTTAATAGTCCTGCTGTTCATGATGGGGACCCTCATTAAAACTGTACCTGCTCATCAAATTGAGGGTGCAGGTTAAAAATTCCAGGCCTCATTCTCTGTCACCTCTACCGCCTGCAGACGTTGAGTGCAGCTGTGCATTAGCTGTGGCCCAACAGAAATAACAAGGTTTCTTTTTATAGTCTGTCCGGTGTGTCCTTGACATTAGAGGCTTTCCCTCTTCCGTGGACTGACCGTAGGACAGATAAAAACAGGTCACTCGAAGAAATAGCCCTGGGGGCTCTCCAAGGCACTAGTTCTGCACTCTTTGGGGAGCAACGCTCCCACTGGAAGAAAGCGGAACTCTTGCTTTGGTGTGGAGCGCAGGGCTGGACCATCAAACCCTGAAATCAATTCACTGGAGAAAGGGGATTGTGCCAGCAAACTGACTTATTCTCCCTGATCAGGTGCAAGATAAGTGAGTGCGTGTCAGTGCCTTTTATGTCATTCAGGACGGTGAAGGGTGGTGTAACACAGTTGAATTCAATGCTGTAGAAAGCTTCAGTTCTCCACAATGGAATGTGAAGTTTTGCATACCACACCCAGTCAAAGCAGTTCTGTGGGCTAAATGTAATGGTACTGAGTTGAGAGGGGTTTCTAAATTCACATGGTCTGTGCTTATTATGAGAGTCTGCACTCTTTATTCAAACACTTACATTACAGTAATGTCCACCAGCTGTGATCAGGATTTAGACTGTTGTGCTAGGTGTGGCGGTTACAGGGCTAGTTGCACCCCTGTCCCTTCTCAGGGATCAGGCCTTCTCCAGTTTGCCCTCTCTCAAATCAGGACCTGGCTTCCAGCCCCTATATACGAACCGTGACTAATTCAGCTGGTCTAACTGGGGTGCTCGGACCCTGCCAGGGTTTCCCTTTGGGAGCCTGTGACAGCGTATGTTTGCAGTGATACAGGAACAGTGTCTTCAAAATAAAGCATGACACTTTCCCAAAAGATACACCGTGCTTAGAGAAGTTCATTTAAAATAACAGGCCTGCACACATCCTCCCTTACCTAATCTAGTGTTTTTATTGATAGCTCAGGTGGGTATGGCTTAGTCCCCATCTCTGAGTTGGGGGAAACGGCCTATGCTGCTTACAGCCTGGTCCTTCTGTCTTTGACACTGTCAGGCTGGCCAAGTTGTGTCACTGAAAAGGCTATCTCAACTCGCCCCCCCCCCCAACTCTCCCCCCTCATTTCTAGGATCTTTTAGGGGTTAAGTCTCCTCTTGATCCCAGGCTTAGCTGGGATGGAGCCAGCTACGTGCATTCTCCCACCAGCTGAGGGCTGTCTTAACTCCTTTGAAGCTGTGTAGGTGAAGCTGTGACTTCTCTCTGTCGTTGTTTTACTTTACACAATATTCATAAGACATATTGGGGATTTTCCCAGTTTGTTATGCTAGGCACTGTATAAGAAGAAGTAGGAATGGTCCCTGGCCTGAAGAGCCTATCATCACAGAACAGTACTAAAGATGCATCTAGGACAGTGTAAAAAATGCAACTGTGGCTTTTGTCTGTTATAGCCTTTTTAGTGCTGAACACCCACAGCTCCCATTGACTCCAGTGGAGTTCTGGCTGCCCAGCACATCCGAAAATCATCAGACCCCTTAGTTCAGGGGTCAGCAACCTACAGCGCATGCCAAAGGTATCACGCGAGCTGATTTTTGATGGCACGCGGCGGCTGGCTGAGCAGCTCAGCCCACCGCCGCTCTGGGGTTCTGGCTGCTGCCCCGTTGCCAGCCGGGGTCCTGGCCGCCGGCCCCACTCAGCGCCCGCTGCTGGCCTGGGGACCCCCAGGGACCCCCAGGCTGGCAGCGGGCTGAGCAGGGCTGGTGGCTGGAACCCCAGGCAAGGATCCCAGGCAAGGATCACACTAAATTGATAAGATCAGCATTTTAATTTTACTTTAAATGAAGCTTCTTAAATATTTTAAAAACCTTATTTACTTTAAATACAACAATAGTTTATTTATATAATATAGACATAGAGAGAGACCTTCTACAAAAGTTAAAATGTATTACTGGCACGCGAAACCTTAAATTACAGTGAAAGGTTGCCGTCCCCTGCCTTAGTTGCTACCCATTAATGATTTACAGAGAGGCTGGATTGAGCTGGAGCTGTTTGCTTAACTGAAGCAAGTCTAAATGTTGTTCCAGATGTCTAGTGATTTGAGCATGTAATGGAGCATAAATTGTTTTGTTTCCAGGATGATGACTTTTAGCAGTGATCTTAACTGCCTCTGCCACTATAAAAGTTCCTAGTCTGGAGTGGGGAGGCTGAGTACAGTCTTTAGTTGTGCATGTAGCTTAATCGAGAGAGACAGCTTCTTGAATTTAGAGTCTAGACTGAAATTGTCACTTCTTGAGGCATCCAGGTCACCCAATAATCCTGCACCAGCTAGCTGGCTTGGAAATGCCCTGGTGAAGTGCAATGCTGCATTCATACAGAATCCTTTCAGTTACAACAGAGAGGCTGGCTTTTCCCTCAGATGACACTTGACATCAGTACAGCAGCGTTTATGCCATATCTGCCTGCACTGTGCCTGAGCAGAGGGTCATTGCAGCTTGCCTTGAGATGGTGTCGCAGTTTGCATTTGAACGACACCAGCGATTTAGACTGGGACTCTCAATGGGACCCACGGGAGTTAGGCACCCAACTCTTGCTAAAGTTTCAAACTCCCTTACATAAGAATGGCCATACTGGGTCAAACCATCTAGCCCAGTGTCCTATCCTCTGACAGTGGCCAATGCCAGGTGCTTCAGAGGGATTGGACAGCGCAGGTAATCAAGTGATCCCTGTCGCCCATTCCCAGCTTCTGGCAAACCGAGGCTAGGGACATTTCAGAGCATGGTTTTGCATCCCTGCCCATCCTGGCCATTGATGAACTTTTCTATTTATAGTCTTGGCCTTCACAACGTCCTCTGGCAAAGAGTTCCACAGGTTGATTGTGCGCTGTGTGAAGAAATACTTCCTTTTGTTTGTTTTAAACCTGCTGCCTATTAATTTCATTTGGTGACTCCTAATTCTTGTGTTAGAGAAGGAGTAAATAACACTTCCTTATTTACTTTCTCCACGTCAGTCATGATTTTATAGACCTTTATCATATCCCCCCTTAGTTGTCTCTTTTCCAAGCTGAAAAGTCCCAGTCTTATTAATCTCTTCTCATACAGAAGCTGTTCCCTACCCCTAATCATTTTTGTTGCCCTTTTCTGAACCTTTTCCAATTCCAATATATCTTTTTTTTTTTTAGATGGAGCGACCACATCTGCACACAGTATTCAAGATGTGGACGTACCATGGATTTATATAGCAGCAATGTATTCTTCCTGTCCTATTATCTATCCCCTTCTTAATGATTCCCAACATTCTGTTCGCTTTTTTGACTCTCGCTGCTGCTGCAGTTCCCTTTGAAAATCCCACCTTGATTTCTTCCAAGTATGGGAGTGGGACTGGCACTGTGCTGTCACGATAATACCCTTCTGCCACTGAGTGAGGAGAACACCTTTTAAGATAAGGCACACAGCAGGTTTGGGTGATGAGGGTTCTCCCAGTGGTTTGACATTGGCTTAAGTGAGAAGCTGGCATGCTTAGTCTCCCTTAGAAACATGCCACAGTGGGAGTAGGGTTAGTCTGTGGAAAGAGAGGGAAGCGATGGCTTGTTGGTTCTGTAGATACAATACTTCAGCTCGAGCCGTTGGATACCAGTGCCAGAGATCCTGCTACAGTTGGGCCCGTAGGCCAGGATATAACAAACAGCATTAGGCCATGGACCATTTCCTTCTGTTCATTAACCTAATCCTCCCACTTATATTCCTTGTTGCAGCTCCTGGTGGTCTCATGTGGAAATGGGACCCCCTGATCCTATTTTGGGGGTGACTGAAGCCTTTAAGCGAGACACCAATGCTAAGAAGATGAACCTGGGTGTTGGGGCATACCGGGACGATAACGGGAAGCCATATGTCCTGAACAGCGTCCGCAAAGTAAGCCTAGCACCAGCTGCTATAGGGGGTAAAATCCAAGCATCATGTGATATGAAGTACTGTCGCTAGGAGTCTAGGGGGGGAAGAGGGTCTCAGTGATTTGATCCATAGGAAAGACTTTGCTTCTAATCAAACATGTGGCGGATGGGGTTAGTGTGAGTTCCTATTGCCAGCGCTAGGGTGGTCTGGAAGACGACTCGATTGGATCAAGTTGACTGACGTCGGAAGGAAGAACTAAAGTACTTCTCTAGGACCAAATCCTGCTCCTGTTGAAGTAAATAACAAATCTTGCCTCTGACTTCCATGATGTTAGATTGGGCTCTGTGCTCCCCCTTGGGGATCATGCTGCGTGGATCTCTTAAACTTTTAAGATTTTTTTTTTTTTTTTTAGCAAACAAGACTAATGCAAGGAGCACTTCCCTAAACCATGCCGTGTCAGTGAGAGAGAGCTGACACTAATCTAATAAGGGGCAGTCTCAGAAATTCCACTGAGTCTTACTGCCTTCTCTCTAATCCAGTCTGAATTCTGGAGAGGGAAATTGGACACAGATCTGTATTGTCAAACTTATTGAAATCAGCCTCTCTGAGGGAAATTTTCTCCAGGCATCTGAGTCTTGGCAATGACTGACCCTCTGTTCTGGGTCTACTGGTATGTTCCCCTCCCAAATGCTCCTCCCCATTCCTACTGTTAATAGGCTCTGGACACAATACAGGTGTCTTTGTTGGCTGCAGTAGGTGGGACCAATGTGCTAAGGAGAATGTGGTTGAAATCCATTGTTCTTGCTGCTACTATCTGACCTGTGTAACATGTGAACATTCAGATTTGTAACTGAACTCCTGAGGCCTTGCCTGTGCTGGGGAACCACTCTCCTATCTAAACCAGTTTAACTAAACCAATTTTAAAACCAGTTGGAGCCTCAGTGCAGACAAGGCTGTGGCAGCCAGAACCATTTTTATAACTTGTTTAGTTAAACTACCTAAAAGCAGGTTGAACAACATCATTTGTCAGAGCCTTGTCTATGCTGCAGCTCCAGCTGGTTTGAAAAGTGTCTTGAACATTTCGGTAACTTTGCCAGTGCAGCTAAGGTCTATATCTGAGCCAGCACAAATCGCTTGTCCCTCAGCACTGAGCTAGCTTGGGGTATATTTCCAGGCCCAGACATTTCTCTCCTATAAATAGTAGCTCTCACTTTCTGCAGAATGTTTTCAGATTAAGTGGAGGATTGTCTCTGGTGCAGCTCTTACTGCTAATGAGGCTGGAAGGGACCGTTTCCTCTAGTTTCTGGCTACCTCGCTCAGTAGTACTCACTGGGCCACCAGTTGCTCACAAGCAACAATGCTGGGTTTAGAGACTCAGTGCTCTGTGTCAGCCTATCTGTAAACTTTGCTTTTAAAGCAATAGCAATAAATATTTCTGCTGACAGGTTGCCATAGATGGCTTTGACTTTGAATGGAGCCCTCATCTCTGGGAAATAACTCTGCTGAGCTTTAAGCTCAGAAGGCACCATCATGATCATCTTGTCTGACCTCCTGCTCATTGGAGGCCACAAAACCTCACCCACCCACTCCTGAAATAGACCCCTAATCTCTGGCTGAGTTACTGAAGTCCTCAAATCCTAGTTTAAAGGCTTCAAGTTCCAGAGAGTCCACCATTTACACTAGTTTAAACCTGCAAGTGACTTTTGCCCCACATTGCAGAGGAAGATGAAAACCCCCAGCGTCTCTGCCAATCTGACCCGAGGGAAAATTCCTTCCTGACCCCAAATATGGCCATCAGTTAGACCCTGAGCATGTGGGCAAGACCCACTAGGCAGATACCCGGGAAAGAATTCTCTGTAATAACGCTGAGCTCTCCCCATCTAGTGTCCCATCACCAGCCATTGGAGATATTGGCTGCTAGCAGTCACGGATTGGCTACCTGCCATTGTAGGCAGTCTCATCATACCATCCCCTCCATGAAGCTCAGTCTTGAAGACAGTTAGGTTTTTGGCCCCACTGCTCCTCTTGGAAGGCAGTTCCAGAACTTCACTGCTCTGATGGTTAGAAACCTTGTTGATGGCCAGTTTATATTCTTGGATGGTACCTTACCATTGTAATGAGTGCTAAGAAAAGGAAACATATTAATATATGTTACCTCCGGCAGAGCCTTGGGGAGCCTGTAGAACGTGTGCAGAAACTGAACGTGTGTGTTCCTTTCTTAGGCGGAGGCCCAGATAGCTGCTAAGAAGATGGACAAGGAGTACTTACCCATTGCAGGGCTGGCGGAGTTCAATAAGGCATCAGCTGAGCTGGCACTGGGTGACACCAATGAGGTTATCAAGAGTGGCCGGGTAAAGAGCTAGGTGGAAGTCTGGACTAAAATACTGTACAAGTAGGGCTGTTCTACCCTGTAAGCTTTGTACCTGTCAACAAAAGAATTCCATAACCGCATCCAGAGTGTTTAAAGAGCAACAGATAATAGCTCTGGCTCTTGTAGTGCTTTGCCTCCGTACATCTCAAAGTGCTTTACAAAGGAGGTCAATACCATTGTCCTCATTTTAGAGGAGGGAACTGAGACAACAAAGCCTACGTGACTTGCCCACGGTCATCCAGCTGGGAATAGAACCCAGTGTTCCAGTCTAGCATGGCATTGGCCTAACTCTGCTGCCATTGAAGGCAACTCTGAGCACTTCTGCAAAACTCACTTAAGAGGGGAGGCGACCTTGTCCAAGGGCACAAAGAAGCCAGTGTTAGAACTGGAGGTGGAGCTCAGCAATTCCTGGCTCCCAGTCCTATGATGAGACAGTATTTCAACTAATGTAGAGCCATGTCTTGCTGTTTAGCTAACTTTTAATCTCAGGTTGTATTGTAAGTTACCCCTTGAAATTGAGTAAAAGATCCACCAGACATTGTTTTAACTTCTCAGGCCTGGGGAATTAGCTTGCCGTCTTGTACGGGATTTAGGTATTGATGAGTTAAGAATAGATCTGTAACATCAGTGTTTCTTCTGTGTGGCTCATGCACAGTAAAAAGTATGTTAGTGCACTTGAACATGGTCCATATTTTGTTTGGCATCTTACGCATTTGTATCCCTTTTCCTTATAGTATGTCACCGTGCAGACAATTTCTGGGACTGGGTCTCTAAGAGTTGGAGGCAGTTTCTTGGTGAGTCCCTGGGAAATGGTGATGGGAGGAGAGGGGACATCTGTGGCTGAAGCTCATGCATTGATTAAACTCCTTACTGCTGGGAGACTGACTTTCTCATTGGCAGCAATGGAATACACCAGTTGAACTTGCTCTCGTTCTCTGCCATAGCAACGATTCTTCAAGTACAGCCGTGACGTGTACCTGCCCAAACCATCCTGGGGCAACCACACCCCCATTTTCAGGGATGCTGGCATGCAGCTGCATGCCTATCGCTACTATGATCCCAAGACCTGCGGCTTTGACTTCGCTGGAGCCTTGGATGACATTTCTGTGAGTTGACTTTTGGGATGGGAGCAGAGGGGGAAGGTAGTGTTTGTAGTCTCATGACCCTACTTACTTAGCTTCTAGGCTGAGCCTGAATCTCAGACCACTGAGCAGCTCCCTCATCTTGTAGTTGCAATTTCTAGTAGTCATTGGAACCTCTAAAGCAGCAGTTCTTAACCTTTCCAGGCTACTGTACCCCTTTCAGGAGTCTGCTTTGTCTTGTGTACCCCAAGTTTCACTTCAGTTAAAAACTACATGCTTACACAATCAGACATAAAAATACAAAAGTGTCACAGTACACTATTACTGTGGAAAAATTGCTGACTTTCTCATTTTTGCCATATAATTATAAAATCAATTGGTATATAAATAATGTACTTACAGTTCAGTGTATAGTATACAGAGCAGAAAAAACAAGTCATTGTATGAAATTTTAGTTTGTACTGACTTAATTAGTGCTTTTCTGTAGCCTGCTGTAACGCAAGATAACTATCTAGATGAGTTGATGTACCCCTGGAAGACTCTGCGTACTCCCAGGGGTACAGGTACCCCTGATTGAGAACCACTTCTCTACAGACTCTACAAAACTCATCACTCTTGAGCGCAAACTGATTTACTGCTGCTCACCTCTTACTCCTCATTTCTGATATTACTGTGCCTTCTAACTCCTTGCTTGCCCTGTGGCTTAGTTATAGGCAGCTGAAGAAGAAACATCGCTTTAAACATCGCTTGTCTCATGTCACTCTCTGTAACATCTTCTTTAGAAAATTCCCGAGCAGAGTGTCATTCTCTTCCACGCCTGCGCTCACAACCCCACTGGTGTGGACCCCCGACCAGAGCAATGGAAGGAACTGGCTGCTGTGGTGAAGGTGAGTTATGGGGTGGGCTGGTGTATGTCATATCTGGGTCGATACTACTGATGAAATGGTGCCATGTTCCTAGACTTTCTTAGAGCAAAGTCTTGCTGTGTAGTCTTTGGTCTCTGTTGAGCACTGGCTCATTTGTCCCTGGTCAACTTGGATGGCAACCTTACCTGTCTAAATCAGAGGGGAGCCCAAGTGTATTGGACTGGTGCAGAAGCAGAATTCATAGCACATACTCACAGGTCAAACACTCAGCATTCTATGGAAATCTGTTATCTAAGGCCCCAATAATTATTCTGCTGAAACTCATTTGAATTCTTGAACATGGAACATTGTAGGAGCTCCAGCAACAAACATTGTTATGCTAAAACTACCTTCCTTCTCAACCCAGTGATGGATGGAAAATGGAAATGCCTGGGTATACTGCAGATATTTGACTATATTCTCTGTGGGAAGGAAAGTGCAGCTAGAATCAGTGGGAGTGATGGCTGGTCAGTGACTGGTTAGAGCAGTGGTTCTCAAACTTTTGTACTGGTGACCCCTTTCACATAGCAAGCCTCTGAGTGCAACCCCACTCTTATACATTAGAAACACTTTTTAATATATTTAACACCATTATAAATGCTGGATGCAAAGTGGGGTTTGGGGTGGAGGCTGACAGCTTGCAACCCCCCATGTAATAACCTCGCGACCCCCTGAGGAGTCCCGACCCCCAGTTTGAGAACCCCTGGGCTAGAGGATTCTGTAGCAGATGTGCTCAGTTAAATGTCTTTCTTCTAACAGCTAACTCTGCAAATTCACTCTGCTATCTAAATAAAGATCAGCAAAATTCAGAATTTTCATCCCACAGGAAATTACAACATTTCAATATTTGTTTGTCCCAAATTGGGATGAAAAATTGAAATTTTTCACAGAACAGCAATTCCAAAACATTTTAATTTGGAAATGCCAAAAGTGTCAACACAGAAGATTTGGAGAATGACGAAACAAATGTTTCATTTTGGTTTGTCAAAGTGAGCCAAAATGCTTCATTTCAAGTCAGTTCAAAGTTAAACTACATTTTCCTACTGCGGTTTATTGCCTCATGGGAGTTGTAGTTAGGGGAGAATTATCAGGCTCCCGATGGGCCAGGCTCCCCAGCTGGAGTACATCTCCCATGATGCACCTAGTGTCATGTGATTCCCATGATGTAACACACATCTTGGCCAGAGGAAACTCTACATTGCATTATGGGAGTTCTGGTTTGGGCCCCCATTCTCTGCTGTGGGCTGAGCTCCCTGGAGGATTACAACTTCCATAAGAAAATGCACTTTAATGTTCTGTTGAACTCACTTGAAACACTTTGGGTTAGTTCAATAAAATGAAATATTCCAATTTGGTTCAAGCCAACATGAAATATTTCATTTAGATTTTCCTAGTGGAAAGCAAATTTTGTTTGGCAAAACTGAAATTTTCCAATGGAAATTCTGATTATTACGGAAACTGTAGTTTCCCTCAGGAAAATCATTTGGATGAAAAATTACTGACCTGCTTTAGCTCTGAGACCAGCTGGATTCTTTCTTCTTGCATGTAATCTGTAATGCATATTTTGCATGCCAAATGATGATGATCTCAGTAACATCTCTGCAGCCCCATTGTCTCTGCAGATGTTTCTGACTGGAACTTAGTAATCAATTCTGCTGCTAATGACCAAGAAAGGATCAAATGCCGTTCATTCCTTAGCTGTACTGCCTCCTGTAGACCTAGCAGGAGTATAAAGCAATAGAATCTGACAGTCACTATACCAAGCAGAGATGAGTTTAAATACACACAGCAGAGTTGATGACTAGAGTGTCACTTTAAGTTGCTCGATGGAGAATGACTGTCTCAAAGGGCAATCCCTTTAGCTGTTGAAGTAGGTTTTCCTATTTCTGAAGGGAATCTTGTCCAGCACATTGGCTAGCAGAATGAAGGCTGAAACTCAAGTCTTGCCTTGGGGTTCAAATTAGGAGGCTAATCTTTTGTGGCCGACAACAGGAAATATATAGATCTGAGACTTCAGAGACCATCTGCCAAGGAAGGATGTGTCTCTGCTCCTCTCCCCCCAAAATACCTTTTATATTAAGGCCTATGGCACATGTCTGTGGCTTGGTGGCACTGGAAACAGTTTCTAGTAAACCAGGGCCAAAGTCTCCTGCAGGATACTTCAATAAGGATTTGCTTAGGGTGTGACTGCTCTGCTACTAAGTGATTGGTTCCTGAATTGGAGAAGGGAACCTAGTGATGTTGGCTTATTTTAAAGTTGTGTTAAAGCATTAGGGCATTAATATGTTTGTCGTGGAAGGGGACAGAAGACTGAAAAACTGAACCCAGCTAAATGTTTGTGCGATCTTGGCCATTGAATAGAGGAAGTGATGGGGGACAGGAGGATGCCAGCCAACCTGACAAGCTGTCACATATTCTGGGCTTAGCATGATGAATCTTCCCTTCAGAGACACAGTTCTCAAAGTATTTAGCTCAAAGATTAGCGTGTACACGCCTGGAATGCAAATTAAATGCACTGCTATGTGCTACATAATGTGTGACACTGCGTGCCACTTCATGCTGCCTTTTAGTAGCCAGGAGCCCTGGTGATTGTGGAAATGGCCCACAGCTGGTGCAGTAACACATGGGGGAGTTCCTGCATAAATCTCTAGTAACGCTACTGACCTAATTCCTATGGCTCGTAGGTGACCCTGGACATTCAGCCATTAGAAGGGTGAGTGACTGAATCTTTGTTTTCCCTTGCAGAAAAGGAATCTCTTTGCATTCTTTGACATGGCGTACCAGGGCTTTGCCAGCGGGGACATAAACCGGGACTCCTGGGCTGTACGTCATTTTATTGAGCAAGGCATTAATGTTGTTCTGTCTCAGTCCTATGCCAAGAACATGGGCCTTTACGGTAAGCAGTGGGAAAGGAAGGTGGCTCAGAGGGTTAATGATGAGATATGGAGCCTTTCACTTCCAGGTTGCCAATGTGAAAACCACCTGCACCATTAGTGACCAAAAATCCCTACCTTCTGGTGGATGCCCACCAGATCTGTCCTTTTGCCTCCTAGAGGCACTCCCGTTTGGCACAGAGGGGAGATCTGGTCAGATCTGGGGTACTGGGGAAGCTCATGCTACTCTACCTGTGATGTCCCCTCTGCAAATGGGGACTGCTGTGGCGTCCCAGGGCAGGCCTAATCCGAATGCTGGAGGTAGGTTGTCTGTTGTGGTAGGACGGGTATGATCTGACTTGGATTGTGTTTCAGGGGAGCGCGTGGGAGCCTTCTCAGTGATCTGCAAGGATGTGGATGAGGCCAAGAGGGTGGAATCCCAGCTGAAGATCCTGATCCGCCCCATGTATTCAAACCCACCCGTCAATGGAGCTCGTATTGCCTCCACCATCCTGACAAGTCCTGACCTGCGGAAGGAATGGTAAGGCAGCTCGCCTTCAGAAGCCTGTTTGCTTCTAGTCTGCTCATGGTGGGAAAGGTGCTGCATAGGAATGATGCAGGACAAAGTACTGAACAGGTCAGGCTAAACAAGCTTCTCCATTGTAGCTAGAGAGCACAAAGGAACGAAACCTCAGTGGAAGGTACCTTAGGGTGACCTATCCCATCCGCCACAATGGGGTGTCATCAGCCAAAGAAGGGGGAAATTCAAGAGGCTTACCCTTGAGGGAAGCTTCTAAACAGGGCAGTCTCCCCACCATGCCTACTCGGTGACTGTCGTCAAAGAGAAATGTAACTCCGACTGAACACTGCCCCTCGGGACTCCTAGGCAAATACGCTGGTCAAGGTGCTTCCCTGCATGGGTCTCCTCTGTTGCAGTAACAGTGCCATGGAGCTCTGGTACCAAGCTGCTAGCAAGCAAGAGACAGAAAAGCCACTTACACCTCTTTACCTAGAGCTGCAGGGAAGATGCCAGTGGATAGTCCAGCTCTTCCAGGAGAGGAGTCCCTTTAAATACAACATACTCCCCTTCCTGTGACTACGCTGACTTCCTGCTGCTCCAAATGTAGAACCTAGCAGGGCTGTATGAACAGGTGGCCTGATCAGATCTTCATGTTCCTCTTGGGTAACCACATACCAGCTTGCATGGCATCATCTGTTGGAAATTCAGACTGGAATGCGCAGTTTTCCCTCACTTGCATTGTAACTGGACAGAATTCATCTGTAAATGGAACTGTTCAGGTTTCTCAGACTGAAGGCTACAGTCTGTGCCTAGCAGCTCAATGCTAGGGCACTAAAGGGTCTGACTAATGCATTGCAGGACTTTTTAATACATCTTTCATGGGGAAATGAAATAGTATTTGTTTTAAGCTCTGCTCCCCTCTGAGTACAGCTGAGGACGGTAACCTCCTGATCCCATGTTCTGATGTAACCATGCACTGCTTTCCTAGTCCTATCGACCTTTTTGCTAGAGTTCAGGGTCCCTGCAGGCAGCGGACTTGGCAGAACAAAAGGGGAAGGCTGTGTCCGCTAGCCCTCACCCCGCTGGGAACTCTGATAGCTGCCTCCTTTTGGCAGACACGTCTTTAGCACGATGCTTATGCCTGGAACAGACATGCACAGATCCGAGCCCCAGCAGAGCCATATTCTGGATGGGTTGCTTTTGGGGAGTAGTGGGTGTCACCCTCCAAATACAGTAGAATTGCGTTCATCTGAATTGCCTGGGGGACACCCAGAATGTTGGGATAACTGGAATTGTGGGGTCTGGCTGTCAGTACCAGGGAGCAGTGATGGCAGGCCCCGGGGGTGGAGGAGAGAGAAGGGGAAGGAAAGGGAGACGAGCCTCCTTGGTATTGCTCCAGCACTAACATCCCCAGGCTCCACAAGTGCAATACAAATAGCGAGGGGAACAGCTGGCTACCTACCCCAAGGCTGTCATAGCCAGGAGGTGCTAGAGCACACCAAGGAGGTTCCAGGCCCCTGTAGCTATGCCCCCTCCCTCTCTGCTTTCCTTCCCTCTTTCTCTCCTCCACCCTTGGAGACCAGCATCACTGCTTCCCGGCACGACAGCCTCAGGGGAGGTAACTGACCATACCCATGCTTCCGTTTATCTGGAAATCCTTCCAAATCGCGGTTCCCGCAGCCTTAATGTTTGTTAATCAGCGGGTGATTAATTGGCATAGGGCTGCATGGAGGTGACACCGCTGATTTGGATAATTAGGATTCTCGTATAAATGGAATTTGGATAACTGGAATTCACCTGTAAAGGTGTTGTGGTCTCCTCTCTCCCCCCGCCCCCTCCCATGTGCAGTAAGGTCTATAGAATTGAACATTGTCCTGGATGGCATCAGAAATATTTCTGTTCATGATAAGCCCCTTGATACTTAGTCCATGGCTCGAATGTGCTTAACAATCAACCCTCTGCAATGGGGAATCCTGTGAGTATGGTGATCTCACCCTGGTCCCCTCTGAACTGGAGTCCATATCGCACCCACTGTGCATAATCTGGGTTAGTAAAGAGCCCCCCTCTTCTGATCACAGGAGAGAGAGGCAGCTCCTAAAGCAGCATGGACTCAACTTCCCACACTGAACTGAAACACTAGGCTTGCTCTGCCTCTTCAACTGAAGCCACCAAAGTGATCTTTTGCCTGTAGCACTCTCAACTGAATGTGTGTGACACCAGTTTAAAGCAGCAGTGCATAACTTCACTTTGGCATTGCAGGTTGGTGCCCAGTGTGAATTGTGAAGAGGGAAGCTTTAGAGGTGTTTCCGTGGGTAGTCGACTGCATGCTAGTCTCTGTTGTTGTCCTGCCTCACCGTTGTCTGAATCTGATGTCCAGGCATCTCCTTTCTGTTGCTCCTCCTGCAGGCTGGAAGAGGTGAAGGGGATGGCTGACCGGATCATTGACATGCGCAACCAGCTGGTGGCCAACCTCAAGAAAGAAGGCTCCTCCCACAACTGGCAACACATCACCGACCAGATTGGCATGTTCTGTTACACAGGGCTGAAACCTGAACAGGTGAGTGTGATTCTCCCGAATCTGCCTGAAAAACAATTCCCCTGGACTTGGGGGAACAGGAAGCACATGGATATCCACCGCAGCATCCATCAGGCTGGGCTCATGGAACACATGCTATTCATGGGAAGGTGGGGAGCTGATGACGAAATAATCTCCCACTTTAGCATTGGCTTTTTCTTTCTAAATATGTCTGAGGTCAGTGTTAAATTAAACTGATTAGATGTACCTGACTCTCACGTAGCCTCCTTGGGGGAATCCCAGTGGGACCTAAGCAGGTTGCCTTAAGGCAGTACACAGGAGAGAGACTCCTGCTGGCTCCATGCTGGTCTGCTCAGTGCATTGCCTTTAAGGAGCAGCTTGTTCTCTCATTGAAAAAGAAGATGGTCCCTTCTGGGTTGCTAGTGGCTGCACTAGGGAAAACATAGAATTATCATAGAATGGTAGAATTGGAAGGGACATCGAGAGGTCGTCTAGTCCAGTCCACTGCACTCAAGGAAGGACTGAGTTTTATCTAGACCATCCCTGACAGGTGTTTGTCTAACCTGCTCTTAAAAATCTCCAATGATGGAGATTCCACAACCTCCCTGGGCAATTTATTCCAGTGCTTAACTATCCTGACAGGAAGTTTATCTAGTAGAGATAAGGAGGTGCTAGTCCCGTTATACAAGGCGCTGGTGAGACCTCATTTGGAGTACTGTGTGCAGTTCTGGTCTCCCATGTTTAAGAAGGATGAATTTAAACTGGAACGGGTACAAAGAAGGGCCACTAGGATGATCCGAGGAATGGAAAGCCTGTCGTATGAAAGGAGACTTGAGGAGCTCGGTTTGTTTTCCTTAACCAAAAGAAGGTTGAGGGGAGATATGATTGCTCTCTTTAAATATATCAGAGGGATAAATATCAGGGAGGGAGAGGAATTATTTC
>QXTE01000456.1:29460-40446 GCA_003942145.1 Platysternon megacephalum
ACTCTGAATGTCCCCTTAATAAAAGCACCCTATTTCAACCAGGTGACCATGAATGATATCACTCTCCTGAGGATAACACAGAGAGATAAGGAATGGATGTTGTCTGAATGCCAGCAAACACCGGGACCATACGCTGCCATGCTTTGCTATGCAATGATTCCAGACTACGTGCTACTGGCCTGGCGTGGTAAAGTGTCCTACCATGGCGGACGGAATAAGGCAGCCCTCCCCAGAAACCTTTTGCAAAGGCTTTGGGAGTACATCCAGGAGAGCTTTCTGGAGATGTCCCTGGAGGATTTCCGCTCCATCCCCATACACGTTAACAGACTTTTCCAGTAGCTGTCCTGGCCGTGAATGCCAGGGCAAATTAATCATTAAACACGCTTGCTTTTAAACCATGTGTAATATTTACAAAGGTACACTCACCAGAGGTCCCTTCTCCGGGGTCTGCGAGCACGCTTTGGGATTCGGTGGGTTCGGGGTTTACTGGCTCCAGGTCCAGGGTGATAAACAGATCCTGGCTGTTGGGGAAAACGGTTTCTCTGCCTCCTTGCTGTGAGCCATCTCCCGTCTGTTCATCATCATCGTCTTCCTCGTCCCCAGAACCCGCTTCTGTGTTGCGTGAGTCTCCATTGACGGAGTCATAGCACAGGGTTGGGATAGTGGTGGCTGCACCCCCTAGCATGGCATGCAGCTCGGCGTAGAAGCGGCATGTCTGCGGCTGTGCCCCGGACCTTCCGTTTGCCTCTCTGGTTTTCTGGTAGGCTTGCCTTAGCTCCTTAATTTTCACGCGGCACTGCTGTGCATCCCTGTTATGGCCTCTGTCCTTCATGCCCTTTGAGACTTTTTCAAATGTTTTTGCATTTCTTTTACTGCTACGGAGTTCCGCTAGCACGGATTCGTCTCCCCATATGGCGATCAGATCCCGTACCTCCCGTTCGGTCCATGCTGGAGCTCTTCTGCGATCCTGGGACTCCATCATGGTTACCTGTGCTGATGAGCTCTGCGTGGTCACCTGTGCTCTCCACGCTGGGCAAACAGGAAATGAAATTCAAACGTTCGCGGGGCTTTTCCTGTCTACCTGGCCAGTGCATCCGAGTTCAGATTGATGTCCAGAGCGGTCACAATGGTGCACTGTGGGATAGTTCCCGGAGGCCAATACCATCGAATTGCGGCCACACTAACCCTAATTCGAAATGGCAAAACCGATTTCAGCGCTACTCCCGTCGTCGGAGGTGGTGTAAAGAAATCGATTTAAAGAGCCCTTTAAGTCGAATAAAAGGGCTTAATTGTGTGGACGAGTCCAGGCTTAAATCGAGGTAACGCTACTAAATTCGACCTAAAGTCGTAGTGTAGACCAGGCCTTAGAGGTTTTTAAGGTCAGGCTTGACAAAGCCCCTGGCTGTGATGATTTAGTTGGGATTAGGTCCTGCTTTGAGCAGGGGTTTGGACTAGATGACCTCCTGAGGTCCCTTCCAACCCTGATATTCTATGATTCTATGAAGGCTAGGACTATCACCGCGTTTAAAAGAGAATGTGGATAAATTCATGGAGGTTAAGTCCATTAATGGCTATTAGCCAGGATGGGTAAGGAATGGTGTCCCTAGCCTGTTTGTCAGAGGATGGAGATGGATGGCAGGAAAGAAATCACTTGATCATTGCCTGTTAGGTTCACTGCCTCTGGGGCACCTGGCACTGGCCATTGTCGGTAGACAGGATACTGGGCTAGATGGACCTTTGGTCTGACCCAGTACGGCCGTTCTTATGTTCTTGTGTACCAGTGCAGCATTTTAAGTGTAGACATGCCCTTAGAGACTGTCAGATCAGTCAGGAGACACTAATTTTTCAGGCACTGTTAGCCTATTAACATCTCTCAAACTCCTTGCTGTCTCTTGATCTTCAATGTTCATTTAAGAACCTTTGCCATTTTCTTTGGTGTACGGAAGCCTTGGATGGGCTAAAACATACCCTACTGACATGAGGTCCTCATGAAACGAGGACTGTCCTTCTTCCCTGTTCTTCCCCAAAGTGTCTCTTCTCAGTCACAATGTTTTAGTGCTCGCACAACCCCCTTCAGTGGTAATGATTAAAAGCTAAACTAGCTCTCTCAGCCAGGGCTTTGGAGCGGAGCCTGGAGTGCGGAGCAGCTCCGGAGCAGTGGAGCTGCAGGTTTTTGCCTGGAGCTGGAGCAGAGCTGGATCACAGCTCCAAAGCCCTGCGTCTCAGCTGTAAAATGGAACAATCGTGTTGCTCTTTAAAAGATGGCATTAAAGTGCTGCTGAAGTCATGTGACTGTCTTGGCTGAGCATTTTAGTGCTTTTATGTGCCACAGTGCTAGTGAGTGGGCTTCAGGGCTGGCCAAAGAGCAGTCTGCAGGCCAAGTGATGACCTGGGGAAGCCACCTTCTCTCATATAAACTACAATTCCCAGCATGCAGTGCTGAGTCTCTACCTATCTCCTGCTAGAATCAGGATGGAGCACTGCATGCTGGGATTCAGTCTCTGTGGGCTACACCTTCATTTTAGGCAGACTGGTTGGTTGTGACTTGAGGCCCTGGCAAGCTGCCAAAGCAGCCCTTCAGTCAGGTGAAGTTTGGACCCCCTGGAACTAAGAACTTTTTTGTTTTTTTTTCCCCTCAGGTGGAGCGACTAACCAAGGAGTTCTCCATATACATGACAAAAGATGGCCGGATCTCCATGGCAGGGGTCACATCTGGTAACGTGGGTTACCTAGCTCATGCAATACACCAAGTCAGCAAGTAAACACAGTGGAGCAGACGGCCTTCCCTTCAACGGTCTTTGGACTTTCTGAATCAAGAGGAAGGGGAAGTGCATTTGGGGGTTGGGGCAAGCAGAATATTTACTTTCAACCACAGCACTTGCCTCTGTCATTTAATGTATTTCGTGTACAAGGCCGCAGCTAGCGGCATCAACACATCGTAGCCAAAGCCACCTGCCCTGTCCAACAGGGACGTCACTGCTTCCTGCTCCTCGCTTCAGAAGTAGCTTCTCGCGTTATGCAGCCTCTCCCCGACACAGGCACCCGTCAGGCTTTAAACGTCTTGGCAGAACTACTGCATGTAGAATGAGAGAACTCTGACCAAGAGCACTGGGCGCTGAGTGGCGTCTCTGTGCCCATCCCTTACTTGGGAGGGGAGAAGGCTTCATAACCTAGTTCAGTTACTGTTTTTAAATGAGCTGGAACAGGATCAAGACCCCATCCTCCCACTCTGAAAGGAGATCAAGTAACGCATCACTGCATTCATGTCAACAGGGAAACCTGTCCTCATACACTGGTGGGGGTAGAGCAACAGCTGGAGCTGTGGGAGCCCGTACAGCTCTACTGTCGAGTTGTACAGCATATCCCCTTGCTTTACTCCCGTCATCTGAGGAGGGCCACTGAAGCTGAAAACTCTGTACGTAAATGAAGGTTTTGGGAGTCTGCTCCTCAGGGGCGGTGGGTGGAGCCCCAGTTCAGGGAGGCTAGTCCCTGGCTCCGCCCCTTCCGCTCCCCCCTCTGTGGCCGGAGCCCTAAGCCCCCCCACCCGACCTGCTTGGAGGAGCCCCGGGCTGGCGGGTGTAGTGCAGTTTGTGCCACCTCAGCTGCGCCTCCTCTCCCCAGACTCCAAGCTGCCCCGCGGGAACATTCAAAAGCTCTTCTCTCGTCCCGGAGAAGAACCTGAGCTTTTGATATGTGCCATGCAGGCTGTGGGGCCACTGAGGAGGCGGTATGTGTTATTCAGCTTCCCAGATTCATCAGGAATCTCCTTGGAGTGCAGGGAGATTACTGAGGAACCCAGGAAGCTGAGTAGCACATACCATCTCCTCATCTGCCCTGGAACCTGCCCGGCGCATCATCATCATCACAAATTTCCACCACGAAACCCGCAACCGGGGTCCGACGGCAGCAGCTGCACTAGGGGAGGTTGAGCCTCCCCTGGCCTATTATACCCACCGCCCATGCTGCTCCTCCAGCTTGGTAGGTGTGGGGGCAGTGAACATGGCATACAGATCTTGCTTGAAAACCAGCTTGAGATCCCAAATAATTAACCCTCTGCCTGTGTGGACTTGCATCACCAATGTATTTTAAGATTGCTTCTTCCTTACCTGTCAGAGTGCTACAGACGATGGCCTCTACCACCTTTACAGCAGTAGAAGCATGAAAGAAGAGAGCACTTTTCAGAGAGCACATGCGTGAGGGATACTTATTACACAGTTGCAATCTAAGCCTCTGAATGCCACTTCTGGGGTTGATTTTGTCTTTAACAATTGTAGAAAGGACACAGCGGGTCTGAATTTGCTTCTGAACAAGTAAAACTGAAAAGCTTTAGGGAACTCCTGATATCAAAGTCTGTACAATTCTTTCTAATCAGGAATCTCATCTCTGTTCAGAAAAACTAGTGGTGCTCTTAGGGCGTGTAAGATAGATCAGTGCCTCTCTGGGGTTGTCATTTCTCACTTTAATTTTGTTTGGAAACATGGCTTGCTTCATTCTCTCTCTCCCATGCCTCCCCGAGTGCCATTCACACAGAAGTAGAGTGATTCTTCCCACTCTAAGTTTCTGCTCTGAAAAATGGCCCCTTCTTTCGCCTGACCTGATTGTGGTGTGTACTCTCCTATCCCTGCTACTAGAGTGACAACCAGCCTTAGCTGTTAGGTATCTTAAATTCCTGCTATCCCTCCAGAGCTGAGTGAGAAAGCCGGCTTCAATTGACCTAATTGGCCCTGGGTTTGAAACTTAGTTATATCTGTGTAACCTCCTGAAAGCAAGGGGGTTGTGCCCAGGTGTCAGGAGGGTATACTTAACAGAACTGTCAGCACTCATGGTCATATGCAGGAAGGAAAGATCCCAGTCTGAAGGACTGCTCATTTAAAAACAAAAAAAGAACACCTCTCTCCTTGTAAACTCAGTTGTCTCTTGGCAACTGATCAATAAACATGGAACCCCATGATGTCTCTTCTTCCACAGTCACCCTTCAGAGTGGAAGTGGACTACAGGGGAGTCGCATCTTACGCGGGGGTTAGGTTCTGAAGTCAGCATGTAAGGCGAAAATCGTGTATAGTCAAACGCTCATTGAGTGGAAGGGCGGGCGAAATCGCCCGCACTACAGGTACAGTATTTAAATTGTTGTTTTTCTCTTTGTTTTGCTGAGCACGTATAGTTAAAATCGCGTAAGTTAAATGATCCTATGATGCGACTCCACTGTACGTTGATATTTAATCCTGAATAGACTCTCTGGCACGCAACTGAACCCATATGGATCAGTTCCGGCTTTCCAGTGTTTGTCAGCTGAAGCCAACGCTTAAGGCTGAGCCCCTCCCCATTTTGTCTCTCCTTCCACAGCGTATGTCATCTTATAACCAACGAGCTGGGTTTCCATCATTCTCTCCTCTTCCCCCCCCCCCCTCCCAATTTTAGAGGTAGAGGTTGCATTTTCAGCCTTGCATTCAAATCTCTTGGGCTGTGTTTAAAGCCCCTGGCTTCCCATTGATTTGAGAAAGAGTTACATGGCTAAAACTCCAGTTCACTTATTTAAAAACTAACTGGAACAGTTTGAATGGAAATTGGTTGTAAGATCTGCAGGCCTTAAAGCAAACCCAACAAGGAAGTGTTTCCGTAGTGTCTGGCAGCATGGAGTTCTCTGTTGCTGAAGGCAGAGGCCTGAACATGAACATACGTGAGGTAGACACTGCTGCCATCTCTGATCCCCATGTGTGTTCTTTTCTTCCTACTCACTCCCAGACTAAGTGGCTCCATCTCTCTCATAACTGTCCATGGGCATCTTTCCTATTTTAGTCCCTAGAGGGCTTTTTGCTGATCGATAGGCAGCTGTCACTTCTGTAGTTCCTTCCTACCACTGTTCCATCCTGAGCAGCTGAGAATAGCCTAGTCTACCCTAAGCTGCTACTGCTATACCCCGAAGAAAAGGAGTAAAGGAGGATTCTAGCCTGTCTCAAGTAAAGAGAAGTCGATTGCACTTTAATGGCAGTGGTGATGTACACATCCTCCTGCATGGGAGTTACTGAAGCCACCTGCCCAAAGCCTTTGCTTCTCTGATTTTCAGTGTGCATCTGAATGACTTTTTTGTGCTGTGGTTCTAAGCTTCTGTGTGCTTCCAGCTCTGATCTTCACCTTTCTAGGCAAGCCGTCTGCTATTGTCTAGTCATTTAGGCCTTTATGCAGCCTTTTCTCTCTGTTACAATAAAACCAGCTGGAGTGTATCCATGTTTCTCTGAATAAGTCTGTAACACCTTCATTGAAATTTTTTTGTCTGTTAGCAAATTACAAACAGTCCATCTAGGCTCACAAGTCAAGCTGTTCTTAGGAAGCATTGTTATAAAGTTAACACTAAACAAAACTTCCTACAGCACTTTATCCAAATAGTAAAAATTGAGATTTTGGATTAAAAAAAAAAAAAAAAGGTTCAGCACTAGAGCGGCTGAGTTTTTGAATGCCGCCATTGGGTGTGTCTCCAACTTGAGCTAGCGTGGGCCTGACTCTTCAAAGGTGCTGAGCACCTGCCTCTCCCATCGACATTAATTGCAGTTGGGGGCCACTCACCACTTCTGAAAAACCCAGCCCCCAAGGTGCCTCGAGAGAGAGAGACAGACAGAGGCACCCAAAGTCCATGGCCAATTTGGAAACTGTTGATGAAAGGTCTGAAAAAGCAGCCAAGAAGGTCCAAAAACTAAGGAATCTTTCAACAGACGACTGCTCTTAGCAGCAGCAGGGTGTGTGGACGTGGGGACCAGGGACTGAACATGGGTATTATATCTGGGGGCTTGGCTGGGTCATGCAGGGCACAACTTACTACTAGGGACCCCTGCAATGTGCCCCTTCTGGTATGGGGCAAGTTCACTCCTCTTTCTACTCCCCCCGGCCCGTTGGGCTTACTGAACAAAGTGGCCTAGTTGGTCTCCCCTGTCACCCAGCCCAAGCCGTGCCTCTTGATTCAACCTGATAAACAGCTGTAGCTGAGATCAATCCAACTCCTCAATCAGTGGGAGTAGGGGCTACTCTGATCTCACTTCCTCTTCCCTGAGGCAATGAAAATGAAAGTGAGGTGGTTATTGAATGACAGCGGGGGGAGTCGCCATTACTCCAATGTGCGGATGTGACACTGAATTGGCAGCGGGCGTACCACTGACAGGTGCATCTGACAAAGCATCCTCTATATATCTGACTAACTCATGTGTCTGACAAGGGGCAGGTGCCATAAGTCAGGGCCGTGGTGTTCTCAGAACTCATGCAAAAAGGGTCAGTGTTCACTCCTGGGGGCATCTGCAGAAACACAGATGTCACCTTGTCATTCAGTATCTGGGACACTAGTTTTAAACCCCCCCGTGGATAGATTGAAGATGGGCAGCATGGCCCATCTCTGCAAGAAAAACCTAGAATGTCTATGTTGGGGGCCCACCACTATCGTGTTATCTGTGGATTGTGCATGTGAACACAAACTCAGTTGATCAGCAGTTAAAGTTGCCTTACGATGTGCTCCAAGCATGGTAAAAGGAAAGTGTCCAGTATTCCCTGTCAACTTTACGTTGCTGTTGATAACACTCCACGAGGCATCCATATCACCATCTACAGCACGTACTGAAAAGCCACACCTACCCCATCTTCATCCGACTCACTGTCACCCACAAGCTGCTAACAAGGTGTCCCCTTGTATGGGCTACACACACAACAGGTACTAGTGTGGGGAGGAGAGCTGCCTCGGGGGGTTCCTGTGCCCCACCCCATGCATCTGGGTGCGATTGAGTGGGGAGGGGGCAGAGCTTTGACTCTATTCCCCTAATGAGCTGGCTACCATAACTGCTGCACCAGCACGACGAGGGAAGTCCACTGTGCCTTGGAGGGAAGTCACGACAAACGACTTTCAAGGGTTCTCTAGGAGCAGCATAACACACTGCCTTGTGGTAAAGCCACGAATGAGCCCTGTTTGCCATGGAGATTGCCTCCGGACCAGGCAGGAGCCAATTATCCAGAAACCCAAATATCCTGAAACAATGGCCAAAGGAGCGGATCTTATAATGGCGAAAGCTTCAGTTAGTCTGTGATTCAGCAACGCCCCCAGCCCAGTCCTCACCGTCATGCTCCGCTCGCGCCGTTGACCCCCTGTGGGATCCTGGTGTTGTCAGGTGCGTGTGTTCTCTGTATGCTGTCCCAGCCCTGTGCAGGTAGTTGACTCAGCCGACCTCGATAGCACTACTCAGAAAGACCACAGACTCGGTTTGGTGACAAAGGCCAGGTTTATTGCCCTCGAGGCACAGTACTTAGCGCCTTGGCTCCATGGTTACAGGCACACTAACCCGAGTGCCAGTCAGCAGCGGGAATTTCTGCTGTCCCTTTGGCCGCACAAAAGGTGAAGGCGAGGTACACCAACATTTATAGACTGAGACAAACCACTTATACATGTTTCCTGACATCGGCTTGTTACGTCCCCTTGTATTGTGCTCCAGGTATCTCAGGCAAAACATCCTCTTACCTGGTGTTAGGTCAGGATGGCCCTGGGCTAATCTTTTGGAGTGTGTTCTCACATGTACCCAGTTTCTGTCGCTTTTAGGAGTGCGTTTGAGAAAAGCTAGCAATACCTTTGCCACAGTCACATATTGCAGAGGTTCTCAAAACGGGCCCGTGCCCCCAAGGGACGCACGGAATAGGGTGACCAGACAGCAAGTGTGAAAAATCGGGACGGGGTGGGGGGTAATAGGAGCCTATATAAGAAAAAGACCCAAAAATTGGGACTGTCCCTATAAAATGGGGACATCTGGTCACCCTAGCACGGAATGTATTCTGTGGGGGCGTGAGAAGCCGCTCTGCCTGCAGGGCTGGGTAGCAGTATAGGCACTTGTGTGGCAGGAGCCAGGGGAGGGGCTTTAAAGGACTAGAGACACAAAGAAGGGGGCACGATCAAATAAGTTTGAGAACCTCTGATCTATTGGACAGTGAACTTGTAAACATCCATTTTAATACATGGCTTAACTTTAATTCACAACCTCTGGTTCAGGCCTCAGGTCTTGCTCCCGGCTCTCTCTCTCCCCACCCTACAATGGATCCCTCAACTGGCACTGAGATGTAGCTGCCTCTGGGGTGAGGCACAGGTGCTGTTTATCCCTTGCCCAACATTGAGATGCAGCCACCCCGGGTGTATTTATAGAGGGATCTCTCATCCAATGCTGAGATGCAGCTGCCTCTGAGGTGGGATAGTGGGGGCTGTTTATAGATGCCATGATTGGCAAAGAGGTGCAGCCATCTTTAGGTTGGGGCATGGGTAGGGTTGCCAGGTGTCTGGTTTTGGACCAGAACACCCGCTCGAAAAGGGACCCTGGTGGCTCTGGTCAGCACCGCTGACCGAGACATGAAAAGTCCAGTTGGCAGGGCTGGCAGGCTCCCTACCTGGCTCCGCGTGGCTCCCTGGAAGCTGCAACATGTCCCTCAGCTGCTAGGCAGAGGTGCAACCAGTGGGAGCTGCAGGGGCAATGCCTGCAGGTGGAGGCAGCGCACAGAGCCGCCTGGCCGTGCCTCTGCCTAGGAGCTGAGGGACATGCCACAGCTTCCAGGGAGCCCCCTGAGGTAAGCGCTGCTGGGAGCCTGCACCCCTCACCTCCTCCTGCACCCCAACCCCCTGCCCCAGCCCTGAGCCCCCTCCTGCATCCAAACTCCTGGACCCCACACCCCAGCCCACAGTCCCCTGCCACACCCTGAACCCCTCATTTCTGGCCCCACCCCAGAGCCTTCACCCCCAGCTGGAGCCCTCACCCCCCTCCTGCACCCCAACCCCCTGCCCCAGCCTGGTGAAAATGAGCAAGGGAGTGAGGGTGGGGGAGAGCAAGCGACAGAGGGGGGAGGGGTGGAAGGGGCATGGCCTTGGAGAAGGGGCAGGGGTGGGGTTTGGGGAGGGGCAGGGCAAGAGTATTCAGTTTTGTGTGATTAGAAAGTTGGCAACCCTAGCATGGGGGCTGTTTACATGCTGGGGGGGTCGGGCCCACACTGTTCCTAGAAGTAACAGGCTGTCCAGTATTCTGGGAACACAGGAGTGGCACCTTTGTCTCCCATCTCACTCCTGCCTCCAGGCAATTCCCCAGGTCTCCTCCCCCATCTTCCCATCCATCCCAACCCCCCACTGCATGCACCGCAGAGCCTGTGGTGGGGCTGGGGGAATCCCCGGCCAGGCCACATGTTCAGTAACCGGGTTTTGAGGCCGCCCAGGCAATGAAAACCTGGGGGGAGATAAATGCATTGTGGGAGATGTAGCACAATGCACAATGCTGCCTCCATCTCCTGTCACAGGCTCCAGCTTGCCATGCCAGAGCAGGGAACACCAGGTCCAGACCCCCCCAATCCCTGCCAGGCGCCCCCATTCTCAATGCCCCCATCCCCGCCACCACCACCCCTAGTCTCCACCAGCTCCCCCAGCCCCTCTCTGTTGTAGAACCGAACAAGCACGGTGGGAATTTTCCAGACAATGTTCCCCAATGGGACACTATTAGAGCGTGTACAGGGACAACGTAACGTCCAGTCACAGGATACTATTAAAGTGAGAACTGAGTCAACTTCCCGTCACCGTTTCTGGTCGGACGCTATTACTATTAGAGTGTCTCACTGGGGCGATTTACCTTCCGGGCACTGTTCCCGGACAGACGCAATTAAAGCACGTACCGAATTACCTTAACTTCTGGACCAGGCGGCCATTATTAAATTGAGTACCAAGCTAGGGTGACCATATTTCCCTATGGTGAATATGGGACACCTGGTAAAATTACTCGTATTCAAGCGAGTTCAATCAATCAGAACTGTGCAATACACACATTCAAATAACATCAAGTTGATTGAGCCTCTGTTAAAAAGAAATACTGCGTAGTTGGATTCTTTTTATTTACCTTCCTATCTTTAAGGCTTTAAGGGACACACACCCACACCCTGCCCCCCCCCCCCCCCCCCCCCCCCCCCCCCCCCCCCCCCCCCCCCCCCCCCCCCCCCCCC
>QXTE01000456.1:49883-85151 GCA_003942145.1 Platysternon megacephalum
AATCATAGAACTTGAGATCAGAAGGGACCATTATGATCATCTAGTCTGACCTCCTGCATGATGCAGGCCACAAAAGTTGACCCACCCACCCCGAAATAATTCTCACCCTTGACTCAGCTGTTGAAGTCCCCAAATCCTGATTTGGTGACTTCAAGCAGCAGATAATCCTCTAGCAAACAACCCCTGCCCCATGCTCGGAGGAAGGCGAAAAACCTCCAGGGCCTCTGCCAATCTACCCCGGAGGAAAATTCCTTCCCGACCCCAAATATGGCGATCAGCTGAACCCCGAGCATGTGGCCAATATTCTCTATCCTGACACTTAGGAAAAGACTCCCAATATCCCAACATTTAAAATCGGTACTAACTCCCAGGTGGCACATTATTGACCTATTGAGTAAATCAAGTTATCCTATCAGATCATCCCTTCCATAAACTTATCAAGCTTAGTCTTAAAGCCGGAGAGGTCTTTCGCCCCCACTATGTCCCTCGGCAGGCCATTCCAGTATTTCACTCCTCTGACGGTCAGAAACCTTCGCCTAATTTCAAGCCTAACCTTCCCAACTGTCCTTCCCCAGGCCCCTTTCCTGGAGGGTTGTGATGTGGGCTCTGTGGGTTAAGAGAATCCTCCCTCTCTCCAGGCATCCCTGATACCAGCAGCATTCTTTCTGCTGCTTCCTTTGTGCTACCGGCCAAGGGGAAGGTTCCCTCACCCCCCAGCCAGACGGGTCATTTGCATGTTCACAGACACCTGCATGTTCAGCCTGAAGGACTCAAATCCTTGGATTCAAATCCTTGGCTGCTACAGAGGCAGGGGCTGAATTCTGTCTTAAAGAGTGTGACGGGTTTGGTCACAGAGACTCCCTTTGGACTGTCACCTAATGTGCTGAGATTACCTCTGAGCCCGTTTTCCCTGCCAGTTTGGGACTCCAGAACCTTGCCTTGTTGAGCCAGACACGCTAGCCTGCTGCAACACAGACCCAGGGTCTGGTCAACACCTCCAAAGCTGCAGACTTTAACCAAAAACTGCTCAGTTGGTCACCTATCTCCAGCACCCAGACACCCAGTTCCCAATGGGATCCAAACCCCAAATAAATCCGTTTTACTCTGTATAAAGCTTATACAGGGTAAACTCATAAATTGTCCACCCTCTATAACACTGATAGAGAGATATGCACAGGTGTTGGCTCCCCCAGGTATTAATCACTTCTTCTGGGTTTATCAATAAACAAAAGTGATTTTATTAAGTATAAAAAGTAGGATTTAAGTGGTTCCAAGTAATAACAGACAAAACAAAGTAAGTTACCAAGCAAAATAAAACAAAACACGCAAGTCTAAGCCTATTACTCCTTCCTACTCTGGGCCCAATCCTGTCCCTTGGTACAGTCCTTTTTAGTTCCAGCAGACATCTTAGGTGGAAACTAGGGAATTTCTCATGACTGGCAGCCCCCTTTGTTCTGTTCCACCCCCTTTTATAGCTTTGGCACAAGGCGGGAATCCTTTGTCTCGCTGGGTCCCCACCCCTCCTTCTAAATGGAAAAGTACCAGATTTAAGATGGATTCCAGTATCATGTGACCTGGTCACATGTCCTGTGAGACTCCCAGCCTCCATTCTTCCTGGGCTGGCCCACACATACACAGGAAGGTTTGCAAGTAAACAGAGCCATTTACAGTCAGTTGTCCTAGTCAATGGGAGCCATCAAGATTCCAAACCACCATTAATGGCCCACACTTTGCAAAATTACAATAGGCCCTTGGCGTCATATTTCATATTTCTAGTTTTAGATACAAGAGTGGTACAATAGGATGATCACACTCAGTAGATTATAAGTTTTGTAATGATACCTTACAAGAGACCTGTTGCATGAAGCATATTCCAGTTACATCATATTTACACTCAGAAGCATATTTCCATAAAACATTATGGAGTGCAACGTCACAAAGAGATACCATCATTTTCCACAAGTACATCAAAACGGATGTCCTGGTGAATCCCACTGGGGATCAGATGTGCCTGAGCCCAGGAGGGTACAACAGGACCTATGCACTAGGGCCTGGAGTGGGAGCCCATCTGCCACCACTCCGTGTCCCCGAGGGGTTGGCTGTGTGATTGCTTTTGTCCGAAAGGTCAGCTACACAGTTCACTCTCTGAGTCTGAGTTCCAGGCTGCTTGCCTGGGGGGCAGAGGCAGAGTCAGCCCCTCTGTTTGGGGCATCCACGCCCAAGTGACCAGCATGAGGACATTCCTGTGATAAAAACATTACGTCCCCATGGTGCTGGCTGGGCACACCCAACTGCTGAGAGGATTGATCAGGGCTTTGGTTCTCTCCCACAGGAGCTTCCCTAGGCAATTTATCATCTTCTTGAAAAGGGCTTTCCCTGTTTTCCTTTCCTGGGGCCCCCTCTAAGACACCTTTCCTGGTGCTAACTCTGTTCCAATTGTTCAGTGACTGGCTCTGAGGGCACTGGGCCGGCTGCCTTTTGCTGTTTGGCAGGAGTTCATCTCAGCACCTCCCTTTGCTGCTGGAGACATGCTGCTTCTCTCTGCTGCAGGAGTGTCAAACAGACTTTCTCTGTCTCTCAGTAGCTTCTGGGATTTCCCCCCTTCTCTCTGGGATCTGAGCACAAAGATGCCTTTTGCTGCAGGTTACCACAGCCACAGCGTTAGCCACATAAACAATAATTCCCAATAAGCATGTCAGTGGGGATGTCATCCACCACCCCCACTTGTACATCACTTTGTAAATCATCATCTTCTCTATGCACCATGGCTACAGGTACAAAACTCCGAGATCGTCCTCTTAACACAAGCTCTGCCATTTGGCCAGGCAACAGGTCAGATTTTGGAATCTCGCTCGATTTAAGCAGAGAATTTTGTGTCCCTGTATTTTTCCATCCCATGCATACTCTGTCATTAATTTACTAGCCGTAATAGGTGTAGTAAGATGAATCCCTGAAACATAAACCCTTATAAACCCTTAGGCCTGAACTAAAGTAATGGTCAAGACTTTGTTAACATAAAACAAAGTTAAACTGTGTGCCAGAGGCAGGCCCTGCTCACAGAAGCTGGCAAAAAAAGGGATGATGTTGCAAAAATACACATACCTAAAAGGACCAGAACACTCCGATACTTGCGCATTCCACACAGATAACAAGGAACAGGCTGACCCATCCTAAAGATGGGCAAAAGGGTGATATGATGGATAGAGTTGTTTTGTTCCAACCAACATGTACAAGGTGAGAAGCGGCACCTTACTGCGTAGAGGGGTTGCACCTCAATACGTCAGGAGTAATGTGTAACTTGTTTGTACCTGTGTATAAGAATACATCCCTGGGGCGGTGTCTTTGTCCAGCCTAGGGGGCAGTGGAGAGTCTCGCCACTGACTGAGCTGCGTCCATTGTCAAGGAGCACATATGTACTAGTAGAACCATAGACATCTGATCCGGGGAGTTAGAGACTGTGTTTCGTTTGGTAATAAACCTGGCCAGGTGCTTTCGTACCTTATTGAAGTCTATGGTCATTGGGGGTTCTCTCGGGGTCTGCTGTGCCAGCAATCTGCACAGAGCTGGGGCAGCACACAGAGGGAACACGCACGCAGCCGACTGTTATCAACATCGAATAGAGCAGAGCACCACACCAGTGACGTCTGACGACATTGGTGACCCCGACCGCTGATCTGCTGAGTAAGCGAGCTGTCCGCTGTAGGAATCGCGATCTAACATGACAGAAAACCACGAACTAGGGAACCCCTTTAACCCCTCCCTGCAAATCCCCACAGAGTTTAAAAAATATAATGGGGAAGAAACATGTAATGCAATTTGTAAAGGCTAGGGCAGAGACAGTAGCCTAGAAATGTAAACTATTGCAAACTATAACCATAGCTGTTAAATGGTTAAAACAGCACGCCACAAAATTGGTGGGGCAAGTAACAGTAACAAAGAAAGAGCTAAAAGAATCAAAAGAAGCTACACAGATCTTGAATGCTCCCACCCCCCTTGCAGGGTGGCGAGCAGCCCAGAGACAACCAGCACAGGAACAGAATCAAACATTGAAAACAGCTGTAAGAAACCTACAAAAAAGAGATGTGCCGTCCCCTGTTATAGATAGTTGTGGTCAACAGCAGGCTTCAGGAAGCTCCCCTGTGCCTGAAGAATGGGGGCAGAAATGGAAAAAGGTGGCCAAATTAAAAGATGAAACAGGGTCCACTGCAGTGCAACCACCACCTTGTGATAAAAGCCAGGTTCTGGTAAAACCTAAACCGGGACCTAGACTGGTGCCTGTCAGAACGGGAGAAGTAAACAGCGAGAGCCGAAGTGAGGAGAGGCGGGGGAAAGGGAGGGTGAAGAGCAACCTAGGAAGGTAGGGAGACCTGAGCCAAGAGAGATTAACTATTATCTATCAAGGTATTTGAAAATATAGGCAGTAGCAGCGAGTTTAGCAAACTGAGAAAGCATATATAGCAGGGGTAGGCAACCTATGGCACGCGTGCCGAAGGCGGCACGCGAGCTGATTTTCAGGGGCACTCACACTGCCCGGGTCCTGGCCACTGGTCTGGGGGGCTCTGCATTTTAATTTAATTTTAAATGAAGCTTCTTAAACATTTAAAAAACCTTATTTACTTTACATACAACAATAGTTTAGTTATATATTATAGACTTATAGAAAGAGACCTTCTAAAAACGCTAAAATGTATGACTGGCACGCGAAACCTTAAATTAGAGTGAATAAATGAAGACTCGGCACACCACTTCGGAAAGGTTGCCGACCCCTGATATATAGGAAAAAACTTAACCGATATGTAAAAATATTTGAGAAAGAAGGTTATATTTTTAGATATGAGCAGGACTGTGGGTTCCGTTGGTAAAAGCAGTTGGGAAACCGCACACAATTCTCCCCCCACCTGCTTGCTATCCATTGTGATGGGTTGGATCACAGAAACCCCCTTGGGAACTGCCAACTGGTGTGCCAAGACTACTTATGCCCTTGCTTTCCCTGCCAGCCTGGGAATCCAGCACAGTGTCTTGCTGAGCCAGACACGCCCGTCTGCTCCAACACAGACCCAGGGTCTGAATTACTTGCCCCAAAGCTGCAGACATAACTGAAAGCAGCTAACAGAAGTGTTCCTGTCTTTAACACTCAGATGCCCAACTCCCAATGGGGTCTAAACCCAAATAAATCCGTTTTATAAAGCTTATACAGGGTAAACTCACAAATTGTTCGCCCTCTATAACACTGATAGAGAGATATGCACAGCTGTTTGCCCTCCCCTCCCCCCCCCGCAGGTATTAATACATACTCTGGGTTAATTAATAAGTAAAAAGTGATTTTATTAAATGCAGAAAGTAGGATTTAAGTGGTTTCAAGTAATAACAGACAGAACAAAGTGAGTTACCAAGCAAAATAAAATAGAACACGCAAGTCTATGTCTAAGAAACTGAATACAGATCAAAACTTCACCCAGTAAGCTTCCTTTTACAGACTAGTCTCCTTCTAGTCTGGGTCCAGCAATCACTCACACCCCCTGTAGTTACTGTCCCTTGTTCCAGTTCCTTTCAGGCATCCTTGGGGGTGGAGAGGCTCTCTCTTTAGCCAGCTGAAGACCAAATGGAGGGGGTCTCCCAGGGGGTTTAAATAGACTTTCTCTTCTGGGTGGAGACCCCCTCCTCTCTCCTATGCAAAGTCTAGCTCCAAGATGGAGTTTTGGAGTCACATGGGCAAGTCACATGTCCATGCATGACTCAGAACTACAGGTAGCAGCCATGGTTCACATGCTACCTTGAACGTCCTCAAGTAGACTTCTTATGTGGATTGGAGCATTCCAAGATCCATTGTTCCTTAAGAGCTTCTTTATTGGGCACTTAACTTTGCAAATTCCTTTCTAAAGAAGCTGACCAAATGCTTTACTAAGGCTGCTTAGAAATCAAGCAAGTATACAGCCAATATTCCTAACTCCAAGTACAAAAATGATACATGCATACAAATAGGAGGAATGTATGCAGTAGATCATAACCTTTACATAGATCTGTTACATGGCATATGTAGCATAAAACATATTCTAGTTATTCATAAGAATATTCCATAAAGTCTTATGGGGGGGGCACCATCACACCCATGTCCTCTTGGATTAATTACCCTCATTAACTGTTTGTATCAGTGTAGCGCTGGGCGCTGCACAGTCACCGAACAGAGAGACACCCCAAAGACCTTCCAGTCTCTCTGTGAGACAAGAGACAGTGGGTGGGGGGTACAGACAGACCAATGGGGGGCGTACTAGAAACAATGACTTGCTATTGGCCAGCATGACAGGCCGGGCTCTCAGCTCACCAGCAGCCTGGCCCTTGTCAAGTGCCTGGCAGCATCGCAGCATGGGAGAGTTTAAAGGGGGGATTGGAAGGAGGGACCGGTGCGGATGTTTGCAGGGAGCTCTTCCCAAGCACGAGGGGCAGCATGAAGGTGAAAATTCACTAAGCGGGCCGGGAGGCTGGCAGCACGGGCAGAGCAGAGGGGAGCGACGATAGGGCGGGTGGGGATAGGCCATGACAGAGGGGGAGCCGTGGAGGGATGCAAAGAGAGGGGTGATGGGCTCAGAGTGCCGGGCTAGGAAAAGGATCTTTGCAGCAGATTCTGTCTGGATCTGAGCAGAGCAAGATTGCACTGGTCCCATTTCTATCCGTTAAGCCAGGCCAAGGCAGAAACCCTTTCCTCCCCCACTTCTCCTCCTCGCTTTCCGCTGCTTGTCAGTTAATGACGCTCCCATCGGTTGCTGTCACCGCTAGGAGCAGGGAGTATCTTTGACCTGCAGCTTTCTCTCTCCAGCTGTCCCATGTGGCTGGACCTTGCAGCTCCCCTAAATATCCGATGCGGCTGCAAGTCACCGGCCCAGGAGCTTGTCACCCTGCCCCTCAGGTTCTGCAGTGCTCTGTCTACATCTCCCAGCAGCCTTGCTCTCTCCAGCCGGCCAGGCGGGTCCCAGCCCATGAGCTTTGCTGTCCCTGCCTCGCATCTCTTCACATCCCAGCTCGCTCTGCATGGGCGCTCTCCCCCGTCTAACCATCTCCCCACACCCACCATTTCCCAGTGGCCCTGCCCACCTGCCTTCTCCCTTTTATTTCTGCCTGTTTGTAAAGCCGGCCAATTGCAGCCTCTAGGCACAACTGTGCCCAGCGACTCGCTGAGGAAGGTGACCCGGTGCCAGTTAAAACAAAGTCCCCCCCCAGCTCCCTCCTGCCTTCCCAGTCCCCCTCCCTCCCCTCCTCTCTGGGCCTCAGCAGCTCCAAGTCACACCCTGGTCCTCAGGTCACACTCCCTGGCGCTCTCCCCTGCTCTTTCTGCAGCTCTATCAGCCGGGTGCCCCCCCACAGACTCTCTCCCTTTGCCAAATGCTGGAGCCCTTTGGGGGCTCGTGGTTTTCTCAGGCCCTAGCACAGCTCCAGTCCTCCCACCTGGCTCTCCGTGGGCAGCAGGCTGGCTTTGGTGGGTGGTTATTGGTGTGTCCCTCTTTGGGGCCCAGCCCCCCCAGCCACTCAGATGTAACTGCCGCAGAGCACCGGGCCAGCACGCTCGGCGCGTCCGTCCCCTTTCCCACCCGCCCCCCTGTTCAGCGTCTCGGTCTTGTGCCTTGTGCTGCTTTCGGCGGGACAAAGCCCATAAATTCTGCCCACAGCAGTGGCCTCTCTAGCCCCTCTAGTCATGTCTCTGTGGTTGCGAGGGAGGCTCGGTGCCCCCATAGGCTGCGTGGGGCGTTGCTATGGTTACAGGTGGATGTGGGGAGGAAGCTTGGTTTGAGTGCCCCTCCCCCAACAGGTCTTCCCAGTCTTCCCGCTGCCCAGTGCTGCGTGGGGAGCCCCTGGCCGTGTCCCATGGCTTTGGGCCACGTGCTCGGTTCCACCTTCCTACCATTCCCCGGTGCAGCGCCTCTGCCGCGGTGAGATAGCCACTGGGTGCCGGGGGTGTGGCGTCCCCGGGGGGCGCTCTGGGGCTTTAGAAACACCTCCGCTGGTTTGGGATTTGGCTCGAAGAGCTGAGCACGAGGGAGCATGAGCTCCCCAAGCCCAGACGTCTGTGAAGGGCTCAGAGAGCGATCGCGATGGGGCAGGGTGCAGCCAGGGGCTGGCAGTGGGGAGCCCTGGAGCCGACCCAGCAGGCAGCGTTTCTCCAGGGCACCAGGTTGGTCTGCCATGGGGAGAGAGTGTCCGGTCACTAAGTAAGTTCTCCCCCTGCAATAAACCACTCTGGATAGGCCATGGGGCTGCCATGGGGCAGGCTCAACATGCACCATGGCTTGAAAATGCACCATGTTATCACAGGGCAGGGCACCTGTATTCCCCCAGAGGGGACACCTCCGCTAGCCTCCAGGCGCCTCGCCGTCCCCGCTCTTGGGTGGGGCCACGTCTCTCTCCCCTCTGAGCGGGGTGTTTCCCGGCTGCACAGCTCCCTGCCTACATCTGCTATCCCCCAGCTAGGGAAATGCCCCAGTTAAGATACCCACAGATCTTCCTAAGCGAGCACATTTATCCTTCAGGTGAAGCGTCACAGAGAAAACACCACAAGATCCCACCCGTGTGCTCACCAGAGACCACCCCAACTCCTACAAGGGGTGGGGTTGAAGATCTGTCATCTCCCCACGTGGTCCCTAGGAACTCCCCCCAAAGTTCAGTCTGTCTGGTCCATTGTTTTAAAAGCGGCCTTGAAGCACGTCCACTTCCCAGTGGTTGCATTCGTCCTGTCTCCTCAAAAGAAGAGACGTCCCAGCCCACGATAATACAGAAGCATTTATATTTTTAACACGACAACATCCTAAGATACTTGAGCTTAATTCAGTAAGGATCGGCATATCTGTCACACCAACATGCATACCGGCCGAGCAGAGAAGGGTGGGCTTCGCTCCCTGTCTCCGGGACCCACCAGGGCACCACTAGGCTCTTTGGGGGGGAAGTGAACTGAGGTGTGGAGCTGAGAGCCCACAACACACAGGCTGGACAGAACGGACCCCAGAGTTCACAAAGGGACGGAGGGTGTTTCCGCACTAGGGCTGGGACACGTTCCCGGTCCCTCAAGTGGCCATGCCCTCATGTCGGGGGAGGGGGAGGTGCTAAGGAGGCCACAAGTGTAGGCAGAACCTAACCCCCCCGCCCCCCTACGTTATTTGTCTGGCTGGAGGGACAGAGAGGTGAGGGCTGGTGCATCTCACACCCACAGACCCTTCTGTGCAAGGGGAGCTGCAGATCTATGGGGAAGACGCCCTCCAGGAGAGACCAGCAGCAGCAGCTGCTTCTTCTCACCCCACAAGAGAACACCGATGGGCCTGAACACTGAGCCCTACCCATCCCAGTGCTTAGCCTGTGGCCTCGGGAGCCCTGGCTGGGGCTGCAGAGAGCTGCCTGGACTCCTGCTGCTGGCTCTGCTCCTTGCTGGCCGAGCTCGCGTCGGCCGTACGCTCGGCCCAGCGGCATTTCCCCGTCCCGCTGTCTGCCCGTCATGGGAGCATGTTTGAACACCGCATTGATCTGCCCCAAACGTCAGGGAATGTTCTAGACATCCATGGGCAGAGCCTCTCGTCCTGGGGCCACTCGGCACATCGAGTGGGGGACACAGGGAGCTGCTGGCCTCCCTTGACGGCACCATTAAACCCTGCAGCATAAGGACAGCCCCTGCTCCCCCGTAGCCCTGGCACCCTGCATGAGGGAAGAGAAGTCAGTGCTCTCCCTGCTGGGAGCCCGAGGCCCATAGGACCCGCCAGAGGAGAAAAGAGAGACGAAAGGTTCATTCCTCCTGCCTCCTGCCTCACATCCTGCACCCTCAAACCTGTACCTGGGGTGGGAAGAGACACACAGCCCCCCTAGGCTTGCCAGGTGTCTGGTTTTCAACTGGAACACCCGGTCATAAAGGGACCCTGGTGGCTCCAGTCAGCACCACCGACCGGGCCGTTAAAAGTTTGGCAGCGGTGCTGCGGGGCTAAGGCAGGCTAGTCCCGACCTGCCCTGGCACTGTGCTGCACCCTGGAAGCGGCCAGCAGGTCTGGCTCCTAGGCAGGGGGGCCATGGGGCTTCGCGCGCTGCCCCCACCCTGAGCCAATGGGAGCTGAGGGGGGGGGGGCCTGCAAGCGAGAGCATCCTGTAAGGCACGTGTCCAGCAGGGCACAGTTAAGGTTGTATGGGCAGCCTTAACCTCTGATGAATTGCTCTTGTCTGGAGTGTCTTTCCCAGTCTGGCTGGGAACGCTGATTGTCACATTCTGATTGGCTGGGTCGCACCCATGCACCAGCTCCCAAGGGTGACCACTTGTGACCTCCTCCCTGAAACTCATTTACACCCATCACTGGTCCCATGCTGTCCAGTGGGGTGTCCTGAGCTCAAATGGGAGAGTTTGCCATGTTCTTTGGAGAGCCAGTGCCAGTGTCTAGTTCCCAGCCCAGAAGCCAGAGGGGCTGCACTGTGGGGCGGGGGTCGAGGAGCTGCCTGGCATGGATGCTCCGCCTGGTGTCAGGGGCAAGGCGCTGGGCAGAGACGTTACAGGGGAGAGGTGCTCGATTATTGGCACGAGGTCCTTGGCAGCCAGCTGTAGCCAGGCAGAGAGCAGCTCTAACCCCACAGACTGCCGGGCAGGAGCCGAGCTGCACTGGACAGAGAATGGTTCTCCCCAGCGTTGCCAGCCCCTCCTTCGTGGGCAGGTCTCCAGAGAGCCAGAGCAGCCTTGCCCGTAGCTCCCGCTCTCACTCCAGCCCCCTGGCTCTGCCGTAGTACTGAGCCCGGGCTCTGGTCTCCATACGCTTAGGGCTGCCCCGGTCCCCCTGCAGCAGCTGCCATCTCAGCTTGCTCTCTAGCGGCATCCCCGGCCCCACTCCACCCCACCCCTGCCATTTGCTGGCTCCCTGCAGCCCGCTTTGTCTCTCGGACTCTTTCAGCAGGAAGTTTGAAACCAGCCTCCTGACCACCTGGCTCCTGCTGCCCTCCGGGTGCTGAGCTGCCCTGATCTCACTCGCCACGGCCCTGGCACCGGCACAGCCCCGGCGTTGGGAGTCCAGCCTTTCTGCTCTGCTGGGCATAGGGGGGTTAGCGCTTGCCCAGCTTTCAGGCTGGCTAAATGGTACAAAACCAGCCTGTGGAGGCAGGGCCCAGGCAGGGCTGTTGCATTAGAACAGTGGGTTTATTGAGGACACAGGCACGGCTGACGGCGCGGTCACTGGAATGACCTGGCCCAGGGCTCCTGTTGCGTGGCCGGGGAGCGTCTCACCAGGGAAGAACTTTCCCTTCCCAGCTCATAAAGGCCCCATTGTCCTTCTTGGAGAGTTTTGGAAGCACGTTCAGGATCCCTCGGACACTCATGTCCACCGTCAGTGGAGCCTGCAGGGGGCAAAGGAGAGTGAGGGGGAGAAGCCTGCCCTGGGGCTGGCCCAGGACACCAGGGGCCAGGCCAGGATCTGGGAAAGGATCTCAGTAATCCCATTCTGCCCTCGCTGGCAGTGAACAGGGGAGGCAGGTCCCAGGCCAGTGTTTACAATGGAAAGTGGGTGAAAAGGGCTGCACCCCTGAGAGACAACCTAAGCCCCAATGGAGACAGACGACCAGCTCCTGCCCCCTCCAGCTCCCCAAGGCAGCAGCTCTGCAGGGTTTGCAGTGCAATGCTGAGCGCTGAAGGAACCATGGCATCAGCAGCCCCGGGAAGCAACGCCCAGGACACAGCACTGAATCCCCAGGGAGCTGGGTCCTGACGTCCGCCTCGCTGGGATGGGAGCCCCTGAGAGGTGTCATCAATATGGGGGGGGTGATAAGGGAACAGACTCCAGCGTAACCATTCCCCCTACGATGAACTTCTGCCCATGACGTGGCTATGACTGGCCTCTCCCACTGAGGCACCTACCTGGAGGGAGGTTGAGCTCCCCATGTCAGTCTGCACCCAGCCAGGATGGACAGCGATGCTCAGGATCCCGTCTCCTCCATACCCCAAGGACTGGCACTTGGTGAGCATGTTCAGAGCAGCCTGTGGGCGAGACACCATGAGCAGAGACAGCAGCGCGTGGGGAGAGCAGGGACCCACCCCCAGGAGAAAGGTGAGCAAGGGGGGCAGCTGATGCAAGCTGCAGTGTGTGATTCTCTCCTTGGGGATGATCAGCATGTTACTGAGTCGCCACTTCTCACTGCAATGGGCCCACGTGCATGACCCAGAGTCCTGTTCCAAGGCTTGGGCTCTGGGGTCAGGTGACCAAGCATCATGTGACCCGGAGGCCGTGCTTCCCATAAGAGGGAGTAGAGTGAGATTGGCCTGAACACTGGCCTGGCAGGTCAAATCTGGGGGATAAACCAGGGGGCAAGAAAGACTTTTCTTTCCCCTTTGCTGGAGCGGAACACAGGGAACGAGCGTGAATTCGTGCCCTGCTGAGCGCACCCCCTACCTTGCTGCACCGATAAGAGACAACTTGCCCCAACTGCCAGGCAAAGACATTCGTGATGGAGCCGCCCTCACTGGAGATGTTGACAATGGCCGCCTTGCTGCAGCTCATCCCTGGTTGGGGGCTTCCCTGGGCAGCCTTCTTCAGCAAGGGCAGGAACGCCTGGCAGGAGGGGAGAAAAGAGCACCCATGGGGTCATCTTAGGAGAAAGGACCCACATTCCTCTCTTCACCAGCGGACTCTGATTTGAATTGAAGTGCCCAGCTGCAGCGCAGCACCGCCTATGACACCTCTGGCGGGCTGGCCCCCTCAGCCTGCTGCTCCTGGGCCATGCTCTCTCCCTGCCCTCCAACTTGTTCATAGTCTCAGTCCTGTTTTAAAGGCTGATTTCTAGGAGTTGGGTAATCCCATTCTGCCCTCGCTGGCAGTGAACGGGGGGGGGCACCGGTCCCAGGCCAGTGTTTACAATAGAAAGTGGTTGAAAAGGGCTGCACCCCTGAGAGACAACCTAAGCCGCAGCGGAGACAGCGTGAGGTCAACGGAAGAATTCTTCCGTTGCCCTAGCTACCGCCTGTCGGAGCAGTGGATTTATTACAGCGACAGACGAACCCTCTCGGCGCCGCTGTCTTGTTTCTACTGTAGATACAGCCGATCATATGCTGTTTCCCTACCTTAGAGCCCTGCACAGAGTATCTGGCGGGATTGTACACACCCTCTAGATCCGGGGGTCTCAAACTGGGGGTCAGGACCCCCGAGGGGGTCACGAGGTTATTACATGGGGGGTCGCGAGCTGTCAGCCTCCACCCCTAACCCCACTTTACATCCAGCACTTATAATGGTGTTAAATATATAAAAAGTGTTTTTAATTTATAAGTGGGGGGTTGCACTCAGAGACTTGCTGTGTGAAGGGGTCACCAGTACAAAAGTTTGAGAACCGCTGCTCTAGATCTATGGTAGACAGAGGCCTCGACTCGCTGACATGGAAGTATTTCCTCTATAATACACGGAGCTGTACTTACAGCACGCTGCAGAAATCGGGTAGGATGGTCAAATACCAGCAGCTTTGGCCTAACTCTGCTTCCATCCGAGTCAATGGGAGTTTTAGCACTGAGGTATTAAGAGCCCAGTTAGGCCAATAGGATTTGCTTCTTCAAATCCTACACTCAGTATAAGAGTAACAGCCAAAACTTGTGGGCGTATACAGTATAAAATAGACCACCTATGATCAGAGCTAAGACAGCCTCATCATTAACTGCCTTGTCCAATACCTGTCCCTACGGAAGGCTGGACTGCTGGGGGAAAGGAAAGTACCTCGTACCTAGATGTTAACAAATGGATGCAAATACACACTTCAGCGACAACTTATCACAGTGTAAGGTTGGGATATAGGTGCCCAACTCTCATTCACTGTCAATGGGATATGTATGCCCAACTCCTTTAACCACCTTTGAAAAACCCAGCCCTAGTGCACAGAGATAGAGCAGGCTAGTCCAACAATGGCATGAGTGTGCAGATAAAAGACATGGGAATGATGCCATGGGGAACTAAGGGTGCAGGAAAAGTTAGTTATATTTATCTGCTGGAGCAATAATAAGTGACCGTATCACTGAAGAGCATCCTGTAAGGCACGTGTCCAGCGGGGCACAGTTAAGGTTGTATGGGCAGCCTTAACCTCTGATGAATTGCTCTTGTCTGGAGTGTCTTTCCCAGTCTGGCTGGGGACGCTGATTGTCACATTCTGATTGGCTGGGTCGCACCCATGCACCAGCTCCCAAGGGTGACCACTTGTGACCTCCTCCCTGAAACTCATTTACACCCATCACTGGTCCCATGCTGTCCAGTGGGGTGTCCTGGGCTCAAATGGGAGGGTCAACAACAGCTGCATGGTGAAGGCAGGTGACAAGAGGCCACTGAGGGATGGGGGGAAGGAGAGGGTGGGACTGGGGGAGAAAGGGAAAGAGATTTGAAGTGCCCCCTGTGACGGTACCTCCCATAAGGCTTTGTGGGAATATGACATAACTGGAATATGTTTTGTGCTGCCTGTGCCAGGTACATATCTCTGTAAAGGTTATGGTTTACTATATCTATTCATCCCTTTTGTACACATATATCATTTTGTACTTGAGGTTAAGAATATGGATTGTATACTCGCTTGATCTCTAGGTAAGGTTTGTGAGGCATTTGGTCAGCCTCTTTAGGAAGGAATTCACTAGGTTAAGTACCCGATCGGGGAACAATGCATCTTGGAATGCTCCAATCCACATAAGAAGTCTTCCTGGAGACATGCAAGATACCATGTGGGTAATGGCTGCTACCTGCAAATACTGAGTCATGCATGGGCATGTGACCTGCCCATGTGATTCCGAATCTCCATTTTGTAACTGGATTCTACAGAGGGTGAGGAGGGGGTCCCCACCCACAAGAGACAGTCTATTTAAACCCGTGGGAGACCCCTCCATTTTGTCTTCAGCTGGCTAAAGAAGAAGCCTCTCCACCCCCCCAGGATACTTGAAGGAAACTGAAACAAGGACAGTAACTACAGGGGGTGTGAGTAACTGCTGGACCCAGGCTAAAAGAGGATTAGCCTGTAAAAGGGAACATTTTGGAACTGGTGAGGATCTTATCTATATTTAGTGCAATTAGACATAGATTTGCGTATTTTATTTTATTTTGCTGGGTAACTTACTTTGTTCTGTCTGTTACTACTTGGAATCACTTAAATCCTACTTTCTGTATTTAATAAAATCACTTTCTACTTATGAATTAACTCAGAGTATGTATTAATACCTGGGGGAGCAAACAGCTGTGCATATCAGTGTTATAGAGGGCGAACAATTATGAGTTTACCCTGTATAAGCTTTATACAGGGTAAAACGGATTTATTTGGGTTTAGACCCCATTGGGAATTGAGCATCTGAGTGCTAAGGGCAAGCACACTTCTGTGAGCTGTTTTCAGGTAAACCTGCAGCTTTGGGACAGGTGATTCAGACCCTGAGTCTGTGCTGGAGCAGACGGGTATGTCTGGCTTCACCAAGACAGGGAGCTGAAGCCACCGAGCTGGCAGGGAGAACAGGAACAGAAGTAGCCTTTGCACATCAGCTGGCAGCTCCCAAGGGGGTTTCTGTGATCCAACCCGTCACACCCCCCTCCCCAAAGTGACTCCTGCCCTGCCAGCTGGTGCCTGGAGCCTTAAAGCCACTTTAGACCTAGTTTCTAAATGGTTCAATTTGCCACATCCAGTTCCTGACACAAAGTGCCTTGAAAGGGGCTGTGGGCCCTGTGGTGCAGCTGAAAGGGCAGCAGCTGGGGGATGAAGGGTCCAGAAAAGCTTAGATAGAAACTAACAAGCAAGAGCCGCATGCGGCACTGGAAGGAACCCTGGTCTCACTATGTTTTCTAGCCATTCTATTGGGACTATCTGTCATAGTGCAGCGGTTCTCAAACTTTTGTACTGGTGACCCCTTCACACAGCAAGCCTCTGAGTGCGACCCCCCCCCATCAATTAAAAACACTTCTTAATGTATTTAACACCATTATAAATGCTGGAGGCAAAGTGGGGTTTGGGGTGGAGGCTGACAGCTCGTGACACCCCCCCCATGTAATAACCTTGCGACCCCCTGAGGGGTCCCGACCCCCAGTTTGAGAACCTCTGTCATAGTGGAAGGAGACAGTGGAGAAGCATCAACACTCTTTTCTCTAGGGCAGAGGTGGGCAAACTATGGCCCACGGGCCACATCCAGCCAGCAGGACCGTCCTGCCTGGCCCCTGAGCTCCTGGCCGGGGAAGCTAGCCCCCGGCCCCTCCCCTGCAGCCTCAGTGTGCTGCGCCGCCGGCGCTCTGGCCCGCTGCTCCTGCCGGGCAGCACGGTGGCATGGCTGCGAGGTCCTGCTGCTCTGAGCGGTGTGGTAAGAGGGTGGGGGGAGGGTGTGGATAGGGGTCAGGGCAGGCAGGGGACAGGGAGGGGGGTTGGATGGGGGTCCTGGGAGGGGGTGGTCAGGGGACAAGGAGCAGGGGGGGTTGGATGGGTCAGGGGGCAGGAAGTGGGAGGGGGTGGATAGGGGGTGGGGGCCAGGCTGTTTGGGGAGGCACAGCTTTCCCTACACGGCCCTCCATTAAGTTTCGCAACCCCGATGTGGCCCTCGGGCCAAAAAGTTTGCCCACCCCTGCTCTAGGGAGATGGCCTCTACTGCAGGAGCTGGACTCTTGGCTCAGACCCCACCGGGGCAGCGCTAGGGCCTCTAGGTCCATTTCTCGGGTGGTTACAGTCCCATAATGCACCTGACACGTACACTGTGATGAACGCCGCGCCCCAGCCCCCAAACACACACACACCAGGTTGGCTCACTGATCCAGGAACCAGAGCCCTGGGGGGAAGGGAAGAGTTCTGGCCTAAGCAAAGTCAAACCCCAGTGCAGCCGGCGACGTGCCCTCTGTCGGGGCCCTTACCTGGCTCACCAGCAGGGGCCCCGTCACGTTGGTTGCGTACACCAGGGACATGTCCTCCGGCGTCTCAGACTCTAGTGTGCTCAGCCTCACTATCCCAGCGTTGTTTATCAACAGATTCAGCCCCGAGCTTTTCAGATGTTCCTCAACTCTGGCTGCTGCTGCCTTGATGCTGGCTGGGTTTGTAGCTTCTATAGAGACACAGCAGGGGGTTCAGGGGCGTGGTTCCTCCGCCCTGTAGCTAACCCCTCTCCTGGAGACACGAAGCCCAGGCTGCTCTACAGAGCCATGCTAACGACTCGGGAGCTCTAAACACAGCTAGCCAGAACTGGGTAGTGCCAGGGCAAGGGCAGGACGGATAGCGTCAAAGACAGAGTGAAATCGGGGGGACCAGGGCTCAGCTGGGCGAGTGTAAAGCAGTGTGGCAGTGAGAGTGTTAATGGGGCAGTGGGGAAGGGCGTGTTGGAACAACAGGATCTTCCCACCGGTGAGCAGGGTTTGAAATCTGCCGTCAGAGCTCTGGCAGGCTCGCCCTCATCCAGCTTTCATCATCCCATGAGAACACCATTTAGGGAAGAACGCCCCAATGGCACAGTTGTTTGGCAGCATTTGAAACACGCCGATTTTTCCTTTTAAAAAGTGTTTGCAGCATTTTTTTTATCCGAACCATCAGCAGCATTTTTGGGTTACTGAAAAAGCTGGTTCAACAAAAGAGCTCGATAGTCATTTCGATATGTCACTGAAAACATCAGACAAGCCAATCGGTTTTCACCCTGAGTGCTGGTGTGACCCTCTGTGCGAAGTCACTACGCCACTCACTCAGATTTGGCCCCGCTCCCCCCAGCCTCGGTCATGTGAGCAGCACTCCAAGCATCAGCAGGATGAGCAGCTGGTCCCAGCAGATCCAAGGCATGGCCAGCCCAGCCATGGTGAGCGCACTTTATGGCTATTGACTGGGCCTCGGGTGCTCCTCCATGAATTTGGGCCCTGGCCATTGGCCTAGTTTGTTAATCTGGCCCTAGCAGGATCCCTAGGCTGGGATTGGTTCCCACTATCCCATCCTGTGAGAGGCATCCCTGAGGCTAGCAGAGCTGTACAAAGGGCAGCCCCTGTTCATGAAAGTGATTCCTTGATTCCAAAGCTTCAACTACCTGAAGGGGGGTTGCAAAGAGGATGGAGCTCGGCTGTTCTCAGTGGTGGCAGATGACAGAACAAGGAGTAATGGTCTCAAGTTGCAGTGGGGGAGGTTTAGGTTGGATATTAGGAAACACTATTTCACTAGGAGGGTGGTGAAGCACTGGAATGGGTTACCTAGGGAGCTGGTGGAATCTCCTTTCTTAGAGGTTTTTAAGGCCCGGCTTGACAAAGCCCTGGCTGGGATGATTTAGTTGGGATTAGGTCCTGCTTTGAGCAGGGGGTTGGACTAGATACCTCCTGAGGTCCCTTCCAACCCTAATATTCTATGAGTCTATGAAAGCAAATCTGTCTCCAATAGAGAGAGGCCTGTTCAGACCCAACCCAGCCAGGCTCATACATGGCACAGGCAGCCCCTGACGCAATCAAAATCATCCCTTCCCTGCCAGTCTGGCACGCGGGGCAATCTGCAAATACCAGGAACTTCCTGGGCCTCCTCCTGACCAAGCCCGCAGAGCCTGAGTGGGACGTGGCAGACCTGGGAGTTGCTCTGCTGAGATGGGTGGGCGCTAGGCACCTTCCCCTTCACTAACACCTAGGCAGGAATAACACGAATAACAGTGGCTCCCAACAAGGCAAGGAACAGGAACATGGAGACGGGGGGACAGGGAACGGGGAACAAAGGGACCCAGAGCAAGGGAGCCTCAGCTCTCTGGGCCCGGGGCAGGGCACCTACCTAGTGCAACGATCGCCAGGTTTGGATGCCGGGATGCCAAGGTCTTTAATTCCTGAAAAAGAATAAAGTCGATGATTATTGACACAGCCCCCAGCCACGGTCAGGCCGGGCACAGTTCAGCCCCCTGCTGCTACCCCGGACCAAGTAAATATCTCATTGCTTTGACTGCAAAGCTCCCCTGCGCAGGGTCCAGCCCTGGCTTTTGGGGTCTGCAGCAGGGGTCTGTATCCTGGGTGTTTAAAACGCCATCATCTAGCTCAGTGCAGCCAAGTCAGCGACACGTTTCCCTGCCCCCTTTAGGAGACAGGCACAAAGCAGTGCAGGCGTCAGCCACCTGTGCTCCCGCCCTCTCCCTGAATGCGCTCTGCTAGCTTTGCATGTGAACTTGGCCCCAGCCAGCGTGGCTGTCTTATGCGCCAGGGAGTGTCAGCCTGGAGCAGGGTCTGAAATCCCCTCCTGCTTGGGCCTGTTGCTTTTGGCTCCAAGTGCTGGGAGGCTGGAAGCCCCTCACTTAGATTCCCCCACCCCAGGTACAGCTAACTCCGTCTCGCCTCGCCCCATTCTCACCTGCACTCGCTCTCCCTCCGGGTCCCGGCAGGTCGCAAAGACCCGCTCGGGTGGGTCTGATTTCCCCAGAAACTGCTTGACAAGGCCCAGGCCGATTCCCCGATTGGCCCCAGTCACCAGAACGCTGCGGACATTAAAGCCAGCCATGGTCCCTCGCCTGCCTCTGCCCAGCTGGCAGTGCCTCTGCTCAGTGAGAGCTGGGCTAGTTCCCCTGCACCTGGGGTTCCACAGCGTCTGACTCCTGGGTGCCAGCTCCCTGATGCTACACCACGGCCTGGAGCCTGCCCCGTGCAGAGTAAAACCAATAGAAGCTGAGCAGAGGCTCACCCTGCAGGGGTATGGGAGTCACCATGGATTGGAGGAGCTCCCCAGAAGGGAGGAGCTGTGAAGTGCAGAAAAGGAGATGGTGGGGGGGCAGGCTGATCAGAACCTATGGGGATCGGATGGATTCGTGCAATTTCACGGGGTGACCTTTAAACTGGGCAGGGTTTGCAATCTCTCACTGAAGTGATAAGAATTTGGGCAAGTTAATATTCAACATGGTGAAACTCATTCTCCACTCCCCTGCCTTGGTTGAGCTGCGTGGCACCTAGAAATGGCTTTCAGGGGCTGTGGAACGTAGTTTGACACAGAAATGATCTGTTATAACGTACCTGCAGGGCAAGAACCCTACATTTTATTGCCCCATGAAGACTGGGGAAAAAGCCCAGGCTGTGCAGCACACTCCACATATGTTATGGTCTCAATTTTACATTGTCCACAGTTAGTGCATCAACGTTATGTGAAACATTAACTACACCCATGCGCATATACCGGGCTTCGGATTTTAGGCGTTAACCTGTGAGCACCCCCAACACAAAAGAATTGAAATTGGTGATTAGCCAGTAAACACTGGAAGTGGTTCCTTGTACCTAAGGGCTCGTCGACACGGTGCAGTAATGTGAACTAAGACACTGCACTTTCTAAAGTGCACTGACGTGCTGCACACTAATTCATCCGCGCAGACCCTGCTGATACACACTAAAGGGCCTCAAGTGTGCTTTAATGTAATGAAATAGTGTTAGTCCCTAGTGCGCTGTACACTGTTAGGGAGAGCTTAGTCATTCCCGTATGTCCTGCTGTTCGTTACTCATTACAGTAGACACAAAGAGAAAGCCCCAACCCCCCTGATTTTTGGATGTCTACGTCAAACTCAAAAATTGTTAGAAATAAAACCTGAAAATGAAATGAGTACAACCCTGCCCCCTCAAACAGAAGCTCTAGTCCTATGACCCAGCCCAATAGACTAAGCTATATAGTTAATCAAGAATCTCCTCCTATGATGCAATTTGCTGGAGCAGCCCCTATTTTGAGGATCTGAGCTATTGCCTAATTGCCTCCTTGCCTCTGTAACTTTAACTCTCTGCCCTTTACTCTGCATAACCAGCTCTTTGCATTTAACTCCCTTGAAAGGAGAAAGAGACAATAAATAGCCAATAATTACTCAAGAATAGGAGCATTTCAAGAGTCAGACAATTTAAGTGACAACACCCACCAGCAGCGGCGGCTCCAGGCACCAGCGCTCCAAGCTGGTGCTTGGGGCGGCAAGCCGCGGGGGGCGGCCTGCCGGTCCTTGCGAGGGCGGCAGTCAGGCTGCCTTCGGCGGCGTGCCTGCTGCCCCCTTAAAAGATCCTGTAACACTGCTGGAGGTCCGCCGGTCCCACGGATTGGGCGGCAATTCGGCGGTGGGTACGCCGAAGCCGCGGGACCGACGGACCTCCCGCAGGCACGCCGCCGAATCCTCGGGACCAGAGACCTCCCGCGGGCACGCCGCGGACTCCGGGGGGCGGGGGACCTCCCGCAGGCACGCCGCGGAACCGTCGGGACCGGGGACCTCCCGCAGGAACGCTGCCGAAGCCTCGCGACCGGCGACCCCCCGCGGGCCCGCTGCCGAAGACCCGGGGCCGGCGACCCCCCGCGGGCCCGCTGCCGAATCCTCGGTACCGGGGACCTCCCGCGGTCACGCTGCCGAAGGCAGCCTGCCTGCTGTGCTTGGGGCGGCAAAAAAGCTAGAGCCGCCCCTGCCCACCAGCCCCTCCTCTGCGCCCACCCAGCTGCTCAGAGCTGTGTATCCTGTCAACTCAACCCCACTCCCTGCATGGCAGGCAAGAGTGATAAGGTGGTTACCCATCTGGGCCTGGCTCTGTTCACTGTCCACCCCCAGACCCCCTAGAGTGCAGCAACCTCACCACAGCAATCAGGGAGAAGCTGTGAGGGAACGCACTCCTGTACTCCCACCCTACGCCCAGAGTGTGCCGTGTGAGGGGGTCACCGTGCCCCAGGGAGTCACAACGGAGAATACCAAATTCAGGACAAACTGCTGAGAAATAGGGCAGGACCTCCCCCCTGGTGGTTATTCTTCTATAAGATATACCCAACCAGCGACAAAAGTAAACTTCTGTCTCAGCACACTGGCTAACAAGAGGTCAGAAAAGCAGTCCCCTTAGGTATCCCAGTCCCTGTAACACCAACAAAAACACTAGACTTAATGGTGAGTGATTATTTAAATCCAATTTCATCAACCAAAGTATTTTTTTGATCCCAAAGGACCAGCCACATACCCAAATCAACATATAACTCAGATCTTACCCAACAATTACGCTGTTGCCAATCCTTTAGTATCTAATTTATAAAAAGAAAGAAGTGAGAGTTAAAATTGGTTAAAGGAATCAAATACATACAATAATTGCAAGGTTCTTGGCTCAGGCTTGTAGCAGTGATGGAATAAACTGCTGGCTTATTAAGTCTCTGGTTGCTCCCAAATCATTGGAAGGTCCCCAGTCCCTTGGTTAGAATGCTCCCATTAGTATAAGTCAGGGCGGGCAAACTTTTTGACCTGAGGGCCACATCAGGTTTCCGAAATTGTATGGAGGGCCGGTTAGGGGAACCTGTGCCTCCCCAAACAGTCAGGGGTGGCCCGGCCCCCGATCCCTATCTGACCCCCCCTGCTTCTCGCCCCCTGACAGCCCCCCTGGGACTCCTGCCCCATCCAACCCCCCCGTTCCCTATCCCCTGAAGCCCCCCCCCGGGACTCCTGCCTCATCCACCCACCCCCGCTCCCTGTCTCCTGACTGCCCCTGGACCCCCCGCCCCTGACTGCCCCTTGCCGCCCCATCCAACCCCTCCTCTCATTCCTGACTGCCCCCCCGGGACCCCTGCCCCATCCAACCACCCCTTCTACCTGTCCCCTGTTCGCCCCCGGAACCCCTGCCCCGACTGCCCCCCGCCGCCCCATCCAACCCCCCCTCCTTCCGGCCTGCCCCCCCGGTACCCCCATTCAACCTCCTGTTCCCCACCCTCTGATCGCCCCGATGCCTATCCACACCCCCACCCCCTGACCACCTCCCCGAACTCCCCTGCCCTCTATCCAACCCCCCCTGCTCCCTGCCCCCTCACCGCGCCACCCAGAGCACCGGGACAGGCAGCCGCGCCGCCCGGCTGGAGCCAGCCCCGCCACCGCGCCGCCCAAGGCACCGGGACAGGCAGCCGCGCCGCCCGGCTGGAGCCAGCCCCGCCACCGTGCCGCACAGAGCACCGGGTCAGGCCCCAGCTCTGCAGCTGCGCTGCCCGGCAGAGCTCGCAGCCCCACAGCCCAGAGCATTGCGCCGGCGTCGCAGTGAGCTGAGGCTGCGGGGGAGGGGTTGGGGGCGAGCCTCCTGGGCCAGGAGCTCAGGGGCCGGGCAGGAGGGTCCCACAGGCCAGACATGGCCTGCGGGCCGTAGTTTCCCCACCTCTGGTATAAGTAATATAACAGGCTAGTTGCCAATCCCAACAGCTAAACTGCTATTCTCCACATGATACTGAGCTACTTTAAGCAAATCACTTCTACATTGGTTAAGCACACGTTCCCAAGCTTTACTAGCCAACAATCCAACACTCCCCAAGTCTGTACCCCTTCCGTCCTCAGTTAGGGCTTTAACCTGATCACCAACTTTAATTTGCTCTAGAGAAACATTTCCCCGAGCCTTATCTAATGCCAGATTCACTTCTGAGATATTAGACACTCAGCAATTTCTCCCACATATGCACTGCTTCTTTGCACAGACAAACAGCCATCTTCCTCAGACAAACATTCGGAGAAACGCTCCGTAGCCAAGTCCTTGCCCCAATAGACATAGGTTTAAGATTTTTTTTCCCTGTGATTGATTTATGATATCAACCTGACTGAACAAAGCTTTAATATCATCCCCAATCAAAAGATCCTTAGGCAATAGCTTCCTTACACCAACTATAACTTCATGTTTAACACCATTCCATTCCAGATGGATTCTGGCTAAAGGCACACTTAACCCTGGTCTACACTATGGGGTTAGGTCGAATTTAGCCGCGTTAGGTCGATTTAATAATGACTGTGTCCACACAACCAACCCCATTCCGTCGACCTAAAGGGCTCTTAAAATCGACTTCTGTACTCCTCCCCGACGAAGGAAGTAGCGCTAAAATCGACCTTGCTGGATCGAATTTGGGGTAGTGCGGACGCAAATCGACAGTATTGGCCTCAGGGAGCTATCCCAGAGTGCTCCATTGTGACTGCTCTGGACAGCACTTTGAACTCTGATGCACTAGTCAGGTACACAGGAAAAGCCCTGGGAACTTTTGAATTTCATTTCCTGTTTGGTCAGCGTGGCGAGCTCGGCAGCACTCACTTGCACAGGTGATCATGCAGTCCCCCCAGAATCGTAGAGCGTAGAATGTTTCTCCGCTCCCCCTATCATCCCCGTCCCTGAGGTTATCGCAGATTAGAAGGCCAAAAAAATGCACTCGCAATGACATGTTTTCCGAGCTCATGCAGTCCTCCCGCACTGATAGGTCACAGCTTAATGCATGGAGGGATTCAGTGGCAGAGGCCAGGAAATAATTAAGTGAGAGTGAAGAGCAGAGGCAGGATGCAATGCTGAGGCTAATGGAGAAGCAGATGGACAATCCTTATTGAGGTTGCAGGAACAAACCATCCCGATGTGTAGAAAGAATAGTAAATAGGGCAGGCGACCAGCTTGGCTTAACAGTGAAATCCTTGCTGATCTTAAATGCAAAAAAGAAGCTTACAAGAAGTGGAAGATTGGACAAATGGCCAGGGAGGAGTATAAAAATATTGCTCAGGCATGCAGGAGTGAAATCAGGAAGGCCAAATCACACTTGGAGTTGCAGCTAGCAAGAGATGTTAAGAGTAACAAGAAGGGTTTCTTCAGGTATGTTAGCAACAAGAAGAAAGTCAGGGAAAGTGTGGGCCCCTTACTGAATGGGGGAGGCAACCTAGTGACAGAGGATGTGGAAAAAGCTAATGTACTCAATGATTTTTTTGCCTCTGTCTTCACGAACAAGGTCACCTCCCAGACTACTGCACTGGGCAGCACAGTATGGGGAGAAGGTGACCAGCCCTCTGTGGAGAAAGAAGTGGTTCGGGACTATTTAGAAAAACTGGACGAGCACAAGTCCATGGGGCCGGATGCGCTGCATCCGAGGGTGCTAAAGGAGTTGGCGGATGTGATTGCAGAGCCATTGGCCATTATCTTTGAAAACTCATGGCGATCGGGGGAGGTCCCGGATGACTGGAAAAAGGCTAATGTAGTGCCCATCTTTAAAAAAGGGAAGAAGGAGGATCCGGGGAACTACAGGCCAGTCAGCCTCACCTCAGTCCCTGGAAAAATCATGGAGCAGGTCCTCAAGGAATCAATTCTGAAGCACTTAGAGGAGAGGAAAGTGATCAGGAACAGTCAGCATGGATTCACCAAGGGCAAGTCATGCCTGACTAACCTAATTGCCTTCTATGAGGAGATAACTGGGTCTGTGGATGAGGGGAAAGCAGTGGATGTGTTATTCCTTGACTTTAGCAAAGCTTTTGATACGGTCTCCCACAGTATTCTTGCCGGCAAGTTAAAGAAGTATGGGCTGGATGAATGGACTATAAGGTGGATAGAAAGCTGGCTAGATCGTCGGGCTCAACGGGTAGTGATCAACGGCTCCATGTCTAGTTGGCAGCCGGTTTCAAGCGGAGTGCCCCAAGGGTCGGTCCTGGGGCCGGTTTTGTTCAATATCTTCATTAATGATCTGGAGGATGGCGTGGACTGCACTCTCAGCAAATTTGCAGATGACACTAAACTGGGAGGAGTGGTAGATACGCTGGAGGGTAGGGATAGGATACAGAGGGACCTAGACAAATTAGAGGATTGGGCCAAAAGAAACCTGATGAGGTTCAACAAGGACAAGTGCAGAGTCCTGCACTTAGGACGGAAGAATCCCATGCACTGTTACAGACTAGGGACCGAGTGGCTAGGCAGCAGTTCTGCAGAAAAGGACCTAGGGGTTACGGTGGACGAGAAGCTGGATATGAGTCAACAGTGTGCCCTTGTTGCCAAGAAGGCTAACGGCATTTTGGGCTGTATAAGTAGGGGCATTGCCAGCAGATCGAGGGACGTGATCGTTCCCCTCTATTCGACATTGGTGAGGCCTCACCTGGAGTACTGTGTCCAGTTTTGGGCCCCACACTACAAGAAGGATGTGGAAAAATTGGAAAGAGTCCAGCGGAGGGCAACAAAAATGATTAGGGGGCTGGAGCACATGAGTTATGAGGAGAGGCTGAGGGAACTGGGATTGTTTAGTCTGTAGAAGAGAAGAATGAGGGGGGATCTGATAGCTGCTTTCAACTACCTGAAAGGGGGTTCCAAAGAGGATGGATCTAGACTGTTCTCAGTGGTACCAGATGACAGAACAAGGAGTAATGGTCTCAAGTTGCAGTGGGGGAGGTTTAGGTTGGATATTAGGAAAACTTTTTCACTAGGAGAGTGGTGAAGCACTGGAATGGGTTATCTAGGGAGGTGGTGGAATCTCCTTCCTTAGAGGTTTTTAAGGTCAGGCTTGACAAAGCCCTGGCTGGGATGATTTAGTTGGGAATTGGTCCTGCTTTTAGCAGGGGGTGGGTCTAGATGACCTCCTGAGGTCCCTTGCAACCCTGATATTCTATGATTCTATGATGAAGCGTCTGTTGGGGGAGCAAACGGACATGATGAAGCGTCTGTTGGAACTGCAGGAAAGCCAACAAGAGCACAGACAGCCGCTGCATCCACTGTATAACCGCCTCCCCTCCTCCCCATGTTCCATATCCGCCTCACCCAGACACCCAAGAATGTGAGGGGGGAGAGGCTCCGGGCACCCAGCCACTCCACTCTAGAGGCTGGCCAAGCAACAGAAGGCTGTCATTTAAACAGTTTGATTTTTAGTGTGACTACAATAAGCAATGTGGCCNAGACGCCCAAGAACGCCGGGGGGGAGGCTCCAGGCACCAGCCACTCCACTCTAGAGGCTGGCCAAGCAACAGAAGGCTGTCATTTAAACAGTTTGATTTTTAGTGTGACTACAATAAGCAATGTGGCCTTGTCCTTCCCTCCTCCCCCACCTCACCCGGGCTACCTTGTCCGTTATCTCTTTTTTTTTTTTAATCAATAAAGAAAGAATGCATGGTTTCAAAACAATAGTTACTTTATTTCGAAGGGGGGAGGGTGGTTGGCTTACAGGGAATTAAAATCAACAAAGGGGGCGGGTTTGCATCAAGGAGAAACACACACAACTGTCACACCGAAGCCTGGCCAGTCATGAAACTGGTTTTCAAAGCCTCTCTGATGCACAGCGCACCTTGCTGTGCTCTTCTAATCACCCTGGTGTCTGGCTGCTCAAAATCGGATGCCAGGCGATTTGCCTCAACCTCCCACCCCGCCATAAACGTCTCCCCCTTACTCTCACAGATATTATGGAGCACACAGCAAGCAGCAATAACAATGGGAATGTTGGTTGCGCTTAGGTCTGACCAACAGCGCCAGCGAGCTTTTAAACGTCCAAAGGCACATTCTACCACCATTCTGCACTTGCTCAGCCTATAGTTGAACTGCTCCTTACTTCTGTCCAGGCTTCATGAGCCATGGGAGCAAGGGGTAGGCTGGGGTAGGCGCGACCACGCGGTGCTGCCGTCTGGAAGAGCAGCCTGAGGCAGAAGCCTCCAGCTCACAACAGCAGCGGTGACGGTGAGCTGAACGGGCTCCATGCTTGCCGTGCTATGGCGTCTGCATGGGTAACCCAGGAAAAGAGGCGTGAAACGATTGTCTGCCATTGCTTTCACAGAGGGAGGGGCGACTGACGACATGTACCCGAAACCACCCGCGACAATGTTTTTGCCCCATCAGGCATTGGGAGCTTAACCCCATCAGGCATTGGGAGCTTAACCAAGTGGAGACTGTGGGAACTGTGGGATAGCTACCCACAGTGCACCGCTCTGTACGTCGATGCTAGCCACGGTAGTGAGGACGCACTCCGCCAACTTAATGCGCTTAGTGTGGACGTATGCAATCGACTATATAAAATCGATTTCTAAAAATCGACTTCTATAAAATCGACCTAATTTTGTAGTGCAGACATACCCTTACAGTAAACTCATAGAGAATTACAGTATTCACACTCTTATCTGGTGACTAATCTTCCTCTTTGACAAGATCTGCTTTAACAAGAGTNTGTGCAGACATACCCTTACAGTAAACTCATAGAGGATTACAATATTCACACTCTTATCTGGTGACTAATCTTCCTCTTTGACAAGATCTGCTTTAACAAGAGTGATGTTAGAAGCTGTAATTTGCCCTAAACAGCTTTTCCCATTGACGTTTACATGCTCTGCACAAGTTATGGGGTTACCTTCACCCGAGCTCACAGTAGAAGCATTTACATCAAAGGTGGCAGTGTTGGGGTAAATTTGGTTACACACAGACAACTGCTTAGAGTCAAACAACAAACCAACGTTGTTACAAACTGGATAGATTCTATCCCCATCTTTGCTGTTGAGAGGAGCTGGCTTTTCAGGATGATACAGTTCCTGTTGTTCCTTTATTCTTTTGAGCTCGAGCTTAAGTCTGTCCACTTTTGCCTTAGCTTCTAGCTCCTGCAATCGAATATATGCCATTCTCTTTCCATATCAGTTATTTTTTGCTTTTCCAGCAACTGAAGATATGCCATGCTTCGTTCAAACTGCGTCCTTATCACTGGCAATTTGTCTTGGAAACTGGCCCAGAGTCCTCCCTTTGTGAGTGATGGGGGAAGTGAGGCAAGGGCTTCTTGAACTGAGCTGCTCCTGTTTGCTCATGCACACAAGTAACTGAGTTTTGCACACACAAGTTCTCAAGGTAGCCAGCGCTCCGTGAGGACTTTGGGCCAGTTTGCCAAGAAAAAACAACTTCCCTCTCTCCAATATCAGCAGCTGAAGGCTCCATTTTGTTCTCACCCAATGCAATATTTGCACTGAGTGTAGAGTTTGGGCTGCTTATGGGGGGTGTTGAGAACCACACATCTCTCTATGTTAGGCATGCAGAGCAGGTGTGGCTTTGCGGTACTCTTACTGAGGCCTTCTCAGACTGTCTGGATTATGCACCTGTGAAAGCAGTAATAAATGGACTGATACTAGGCACCAAGGATATCGGGGGCCGGCCCTTTTGTGGGCCCAGGCCTGCTGGACTGACCTTTTGGGGGAGGGATAGCTCAGTGGTTTGAGCATTGGCCTGCTAAACCCAGGGTTGTGAGTTCAATCCTTGAGGGGGCTGTTTGGGGATTGGTCCTGCTTTGAGCAGGGGGTTGGACTAAATGACCTCCTAAGGTCCCTTCCAACCCTAATAATCTATGATTTGGGGGCCCAGGCAGGGCTCTATGTGGGCGTGGGCCAGCACTCTGGGGGCCCGGGCTGAGCAGGTGGTTTGTGGGCCTGGGCCTGGCCTTGCTGGGTGGGCCAGACCGGCCCTTTGGTCCGCTGCAGCCATCTTGGCTGCAGCCACTAGGGGAAATATTCAAAGGGTGAGTGGGAGGGAATTAGGGGAGGTTTCCTGAGCACATGCCTCATTCATGGGCATAGACATGCTATGCTTCTACTTGCCCTAAGTGAGTGGGAGCAGTTGGGCAGTGCCTCACTACCCTACGGAGAACGCCACCAATGGCTCCCTAGCACAGACCACAGCCTAGTGTTCTGCATGAGGCTATAGCATAGAAGGGGCCCCTCAAAGCGAGCTATGTCGCAGGCTGTCAAGGCTGATTCCCCACTCTGGCACTTCGAGTGCAGAAAGTGGGGCCCACAAGGATTCAAAAAATTAATACTGGCCACTCCAGGCTTGTATTAAACTCCCAAGGTTACAGCTTCTCTCTGACCTTGGCTTGGTAAACGCTGCCACCACCCAAATGCAAAAAAACCCCTTTGACCCAGGAAGGAGCACTTGGGAATTCCTCCCTGTGGGGTACCCTGAAGCCTTTTCACCCCCCCTCCGGGGAAGAGCTGAGAAGAAAAAGGAAATTAGCTGTTGTCACCAACTAATCAAACAGCATAAACTTAGTACCTCGCTCCATTGGCCATTCTTGGCAATGAGGGCACACTTCTGACTCATATCCAGCTTCTCGTCCACTGTAATCCCCAGGTCCTTTTCTGTAGAACTGCTGCTTAGCCAGTCAGTCCCCGGCCTGTAGCAGTGCATGGGATTCTTCCATCCTAAGTGCAGGACTCTGCACTTGTCTTTGTTGAACCTCATCAGATTTCTTTTGGCCCAATCCTCCAATTTGTCTAGGTCACTCTGGACCCTATCCCTACCCTCCAGCCTATCTACCTCTCCCCGCAGCTTAGTGTCATCTGCAAACTTTCTGAGGGTGCAATTAATCCCATCATCCAGATCAATAATAAAGATGTTGGGGCACTCCGCTTGATACCGGCTGCCAACTAGACATCGAGCCATTGATCACTACCTGTTGAGCCGACAATCTAGCCAGCTTTCTATCCACCTTATAGTCCATTCATCCAATCCATACTTTTTTAACTTGCCAGTAAGAATACTGTGGGAGACTGTGACGGGGCAGCCCCGCTCCGCACTAGCCCCAGCAGTGCCAGACCAGTAGCTCTGGCGGCGGAAGTCCCGCCCCGCTGATACTGGGCATGCTCCAAGTGCTCTGGGAGTATAAAAAGAGGGAACTCAGCTCAGTCTGGGCTGGCGGCCGCAGGGGAAGTGCCTAACTGGGAAGCTCCTGCGGAGGACCAGCCAACACTCTTGAAGCTGCTGGGAACGGAGGCTTCTACAGGCCGGCATGAACCCCTACTGCGGGAGGAACCAGGGGAGGCGACGGACCCGGAGACCCGCGAAGAACCTTGGGATTTGTGGGAGACCCCAACTCCCGAGCCGGTAGGAAGCGACCCGGGGGGGGGGTGTGACGGACTGGTACCTTGCCCCCGGTGAGCCTCACCGTGTTTCGGTAGGACCCCCGCGCTGAGCCAGTAGTAAGGTCCTACTGCCCTGTAACGAGGGCTTATTCTATGGGCTCTGGCCACTAGGCCGTGCTGTCCTGTAACCAGGGGCAATTCTATGGACTCTGGCCGCTAGGCCGTGCTGCCCTGCAACGAGGGGCAATTCTACGGACTCTGGCCACTAGGCCGTGCTGCCCTGCAACGAGGGCTACTTCTATGGACTCTGGCCATTAGGCCGTGCTGCCCTGCGACCAGGGGCAATTCCGTGGACTCTGGCCACTAGGCCGTGCTGCCCTGTAACGAGGGGCGTAAACCCTCACAGAGACCATAACAAAAGCTTTGCTAAAGTCAAGATATATCACATCCACTGCTTTCCCCTCATCCACAGAGCTAGTTATCTCATCATAGAAGACAATCAGGTTGGTCAGGCATGACTTGCCCTGGGTGAAGACATTGTCTTCAGATTCACTTTTAATAAAGAGAAAAACACAATTGGGGAGTATTTTTTAGACCTAAGCTCTCTTTAATATTAATCTAATTGTAGTATAATACAAGGCCTATGAGAGATGAAGGCAGTTACGGACTGATCCTGCAAACACTTATGCACTGGGGTAACTTTACTCCTAGGAGTAATTGCTTTGACTCAGTGGGTCTCCTCGTGGATATAGTCCCAGGATCAGGCGCTTACATTCTAAAAATCTTCCCTTAACATGAAATATCTCGTGTGCACAAATATTTGCAGAATCAGGGCCATATTAAATAGAGAAGAAATTTGATTGTTTGCTTTTCTCTCTGTCCAAAACCAGGAACGTCTAAATTCCTTATTTGGGTTTTACAAAATGTGTAAAGCCAATCAACTTCCCGTTGTTTCAAAATATGAGCACTATTCCCTGCCCTTTCAGTATAGGGATAAAATTATATTCCCATCAATCAAGAACAGGCAACAGAGCGATTTTTTTTCCACCCCAGGAAAATGTTCTCCCAAATGAAACCCCCCTTCCTACTGTAGGTTTATGTTCTGTAATTGGTCCATGCAGTACCTATTACATGTGTAAATGGAGCCAGGTCTGCACCAATGGGACATGAGTGTTTTCAGTCACTGTGCCTGAAAATATAATTTCTCTGTTCAGAAAATCCCACCTGCTTTTGTTCTTGATAGTAATACTGAATCTGCACTAGTTACAGCTATTAAGTTACTTCCTACCTGTGTGAAGAGCAGATTAACTGGTTCTTTAGCAATTTAGGTAAGAGAACCCCAATTAATCCTTTAACTTGCATGGCAGTTCAATATTTGCTGTTGAGGCTGAAAGCCAAGCAGATAAAGACAGACTTGGCAGGGTTGATGGTATTGTTCTGGCCAACAGTGACTGGCAGATACATGTGTCCGCGGGTAGAAATGACATTAAAAGTTTGGGGGAAGGGAGCAGGGAGTCCAGGGATCTGTGAAATGGATGTGTGTAAAAGAAGGGAACCTGGATCCCTCAAATTACAACATCCTTTACAGGTGCAATTCATTTCTTCAGCCAGAAGAAATGAAACGTGCCCTCATTACCTACCTTTTAGAAAGTAAGACACTTGGACTGCTTCACTCTAGGACACTGGTTCCCAAACTGGGGTTTGTGAACCCTGGGGGTTCACAAAATGTTACAGGGGGTTCTCGGGAAAACATTCCCTAATGGCGGACAGAGCTGTCTATAGGGACCCAGGCAGCATGGGGCCAGCAGCCCGGAGCCCCTGGACTTCCAAGAGCTAAGCAGATCAAAGCAAGCGTGTCTATCACACTGAGGAGATTTAAACTTCAAGACTCCTTATAAGAAATGGAAAGGGAGGTGGATATTTTTTGCTGTTTTTAAAATTAAATAGGCAGCCAGTATTGTTTTTAAATTATTATGAAGAACAAGTTTAAGCTTTGTTGTAACGTGCGTTGTTTGCCTGGACTGCTCAAGACCTGAATGCTTGTGTAGGAAGAACTCTTTGAGTTGGCTTCTTAAATACCTTCCTGCTGTTTCACATCTGATACTCCTTAATGAAACATGGGAGCCAGAGGCGACCCTACGGGGGGACGACGAGGGTCACGTACCGCCCCAGCGTCAGTGCCCGCCCCCCTCCCCCCCCGTGGGTCCCTCTGCTTTTTTTCCAGCGGCCCCCGCGGGCTCCCCCATTTTTCTGGAGGTGGCCCCCTGTCCCTGGGGTGCACGGGGGCTTTGCCCCTGCAACCCTTTTTTCTATTGGTGCTTGGATAGAAGCCTTGTCTTATAACAGGCTTAATCAAAAGTGATACAAGATACAAAAGTGAGATCTTGGAAGAGTGTTTTCATAATGTAATAAAAATACTGTAATGATAAATAATAATTAATAATTAGTGGGTAATAAGCATGTCATAAAAACAAATTTTATATTTCCAAGATCACTGCTTTTATAATTAATGCTGAGGAAGGGAGAAAATCCCTGGAAATATTCATTTTTAGGAGGGGGTTCATGAGACTTGACATTTTAGTGAAAGGGGTTCACGGGTTTGGGAACCACTGAACTAGGAGAAATCGGAGTTGATTTGTCTGTCAGAGAAAACATGCCTTCCTCTAGCAACGTGTTTCCTCCTGTGCTGCTCTGGCCGGACTGAAAGGTGCCAGGTAAATCCAGATGAAATCAGCACAGAAGAGTGCATTTTAGCTGCAGCCACTAGGGGAAATGCACCAGGGGCGAGTGAGCAGGAGGGAACTAGGGGAGGTTTCCTGAGCACACGCCTACAGAGCAGGGCCCGTGACAGCTGAGGGACCATGGCAGGGCTCAGCGTCCGCAGCGTTCTGGTGACCGGATCCAATCGGGGAATTGGGCTGGAGCTGGTGAAGCAGCTGCTGGGGAAATCAAACCCGCCACAGTGGATCTTTGCCACCTGCCGGGACCCAGAGGGAGCACGAGGACAGGTCAGGAATTACTTAACATCTGTCTTTGTTATTGGCACTGCTCCAACACTGTGCACTTGCTGCTAAATAACCAGAGCCAGTCTCATCTGAGAGCTGCCTTCGGGCTTGCACTGCTGTTCATAAGGAAAGCTGGAGAGGGGCTGCTTAGCTGGCCTACGTCCCTGGAATGAACGGCTGCTTTCTGGTAGTAAGTGTCCTTGCACCGTGTCTGGGGCAGCACAGAGCAATGCACCAATCTATGCTCAGGACAAACTCAGTCTCTGCCAGCCTGGGCTGAGCTACCAACCAGCTGGACAGCTGGGGCCACTGAGAGGGGCCTGAGCAAAAACCCTGCATCTAACCACTCCGGAAACTCACCCCGAAGGCAAGAGATTTGCCATTGGCCTCTAGCTACATAATGCACTGAGCCAGGCTGGCCTTTGCAGCTGTGCAAAGTGAGGGTCAAAGGCAACCAGGCTGCTTAGGGAGCCTTTGCACAGCTGCAAGGCCGTAGAGAAGCTGGCCCAGTGAGCTCTGGGCAGCAGCTGTGGCTAATTGTGTTGAAAGTGAAGTGCTCCCAAGTTAGAACGCACCAGAATGATGGTGCCCGTGCAGCCTTAACTTGCCCCCCTTGCACAGGCATTACGTACTGTGCTTACTTACATTAGTGCAGACTCCCTCTTTGCACGGGACCCCTCAGTGTTCAGGAGGGACCTGCTCTGGGGCTGGAGCAGGGCGATGTAGTACTGGGGCAGGCGGGGCTAGGCCTCCCCCCTCGAGTAAGGGGGAGGAACCACCCATCCCAGGCTACAATTGATTTCTGGGGACAAGAAAGGAAAAAAGAGCAGCGTGGCGAGGTCAGAGGTAAAGCATCAGGGATTCAGAGGTGGACACTGAGCAGAGAACGCCGGATGGCGCCCACTGCTCCTCAAAGGTGTCCAAGGAGTTAGTGGACACGGCCCGGAGGACCTCTGCCCGGAGACGGGAGCACAAGGGACTAGAAATGGTCCCCACAGTCACAAGGCACCCGCTCCCCATCCAGCTTCCTCCCCTGGGGCTCTGGATGGCCGTCTTGCCCAGTGCCTCAAGGAGGCTGACAAGGCGGTCCTGAGACTTCGTGGGCCACGGGTGGGGGGTGCCTAGATCAGGAGCTGGGGGGAGCCACAGCCTGAGTGAGAGGCTCTGGAGGAGCCGGAAGGGGGCTGCAACCTGACGCCCCTACGTACACGTGCACCAGGGCATGGGCAGCGGGTATAACAGGCAAGGCTGAGCCTTCCCTGGCGCACCTGCTGCCGGACACCTGGGCTATGGTGGCCCCACCCCTTCCGCTCCCTGCTCCACCCCTACCTCAAGGACCCCACCCACCGCCTGCTGCTGCTGGCTTGCTCCTCTCCTCCACTGCACCCCCATCTCCGGAGGTGCTCACCCCACCTCCCGCGGGGGCAGGCGAGTGAGGAGGGATGTGGCAGGGGGAGGTCTGCGGGGAGGGGTGAGGAGGCGGCTGGTGGGCTGCTGGGGGGGGTGTCTCGTGGTAGGTAGGGGGGTCTGGCGCGGGAGTGAGGAGTCAGGTGGGGGGATTGACGGGGTGAGGAGCTGGGCGGGGGGTTCTCGAGGGGGGTGAAGAGTCAGGCGGTGGGTTCTGGCGGGGGGTTGAGGAGGCGAGTGGTGGGCAGGTGTGTGTGGGGGTCTCGTGGTGGGTGGGAAGGTCTGCCAGGGGCGTGAGGTGAGCAGCAGGTGGGCAGGGGGGTGAGGACGCCAGTAGCAGACGGACGAGCAGGGGGGTGAGGAGGGACGCGGGGAGCGGGGGGG
>QXTE01000456.1:88362-126503 GCA_003942145.1 Platysternon megacephalum
AGGTAGGGGGGTCTGGCGCGGGAGTGAGGAGTCAGGTGGGGGGATTGACGGGGTGAGGAGCTGGGCGGGGGGTTCTCGAGGGGGGTGAAGAGTCAGGCGGTGGGTTCTGGCGGGGGGTTGAGGAGGCGAGTGGTGGGCAGGTGTGTGTGGGGGTCTCGTGGTGGGTGGGAAGGTCTGCCAGGGGCGTGAGGTGAGCAGCAGGTGGGCAGGGGGGTGAGGACGCCAGTAGCAGACGGACGAGCAGGGGGGTGAGGAGGGACGCGGGGAGCGGGGGGGTGAGGAGGGACGTGGGGAGTGGGAGGGGGAGCTGACCTGGGAGGGGGTGAGGCCTGGGGTGGGGACAGAGTGTGGGCGGGTCCAGGGGTGAAGAGGCGGGACAGGGAGCTAGCCTCCCCCAGGGGAAGCTTCACCCACCGGCCCTGCACCGGGGTCTCCTTGCTGCAGAAGGGACAGGTGTCAGGAGTTCATGACCCATGGCAGTCGCGTGCTCATGCTCCTGGCTCCGTGGAGGAGCTATCAGCTGGTATCCCCAGGGGGCCATGGAGCCAGAGTGGAGTAGGGGCTTGCCCACCATTGTTCCTCGCTCCCCGCAGCTGGCAGCAAACTGCAGAGAGTCCAGAGGAGAGCAATGGAAATGAGAAAGGTTCAGAAAACCTGACCTGAGGAAGGGTTTAAAAGATCGGGGCATGTTTAGTCTGAGAAAAGCAGACTGACGGGGGACCTGAGAACAGTTTTCAAATGTGTTAAGGGCTGGCACAAAGAGGATGGTGATCAATTGTTCTCCATCTCCACTGAAGTGATGGGCTTAATCTGCAGCCAGGGAGATGTCGGTTAGATATTAGAAAAACTTTTGAACTCTCAAGGTAGTTAAGTTCTGGACCAGGCTTCCAAAGGAGGTCGTGGAATCCCCGTCGCTGGGGGTTTAAGAACAGGTTGGACAAACCTGTCAGGGCTGCTCTAGGTTTAACGGTCCTGCTTCAGCGCAGCGGGCTGGACTAGATGATCTATTGAGGTCCCTTCCAGCTGGACACGTCTATGATCATCCAGGTTCCTGGGTGTTTTATTGGCATGATTTCTATACCAGCTGTACTGTCCTCTCCAGTTAGAGTCTGGGGCCAACCTCGGTGAAACCTTACCAATGACGCTCTAAAATCGTGCTGATCTCTCTTGCTCTGAGGAACCCGCTAAGAGCCGGCCTCGTTCCACTGGCTCAGCAGGAAGTCACAAGGAAAGAGACATCCCGATATCCTGGAGGGAAAAGCGAGAGTGATGTTTCTTGGGAAGGCGAGTGTGGTTCTGCTCTGGCAAGCGACTGTGAGACTGATCATTTACCAGACCTGTGCCCTGGGTACGGGTCTCTGGGCAGCACAGGCAGGGCAGACTGGAGCTTGAGTGGGACCTGGCTGTGCCAGCTCCCTGTGCAGGGGTCATTCAGAGCACCAGGCCTGCCTGACTCTAGAGACTCAGCTACACCCCCGGGGAAGCCAGCACAGCTCAGGGAGACGGGGGTGGATTGTACCTCCGCAGGATTGCTCACTACATTCCAATGACAGGGCCGCTCGGTTCCATCTGCGCTCGCACACTGCGGCCACCACAGCTGCCATCTGAAGACAGTGCGCTTGCACAGGGGCACGCCCAGGCAGAGCATGCCCTGCAGGTATCTTTGTTTTACAGGCAATGATGCCTGAGAGGTAAATGGTGGCTCGAGAGACCATAACCCCCTTTGGAACAGCACATTCATTTGCCTTTGTAAGGCACCAGATGGCTACAGGACTGAGGTGTCTTTACAAACAGGCCAGTCGGGTGCTTGGGACTTGCTCCGAAATACCAGCCTGGGATGCGTGTCTGCCAGTACCCCAGAGAGCTGCACACAGTAAAGAGAAATCTACCGATAGAAAGATGGATCCCAGGGGAGGGGTCTGATTCTCCCCTTATCCCAGGGTAGATCAGGAGTGACTCTGTGTAAGGTAGTGGAGTTACGCTGGGGTAAAACTGGCTGCAGAGAAAGGAGAATCTCAACGTAGGCTAATATAAAAATTTTATTAAGATGATGTTTAAAAAAAGTGAATGGTGCAGAGTTTAAGTGTAGAAGTTTCTGGTTATCAGGGAATAATGTACCGATTATCAAGGGGTGCGAAGTTCGGTTTATGATCTGATGGCATAAGGAATACATAATCTTCAATATCCCTGATTGGGGGTAAAAGATTAACGGGTCAAAGTACAGACATTGAGATAGGAGGGTATGTTGTTCATATAATGGCTATGTTCAGGCGTATAATGAGTGGATACGATGATGAGGATGGATTGACCCTCATTTGGTGAGATTTAACGTTCAGTGAGTTTATGGTTCCAGTTCATATGGTCCAACAGAGAAAGTCTCTCGGTCCCTTTCTCGTAATCGATGCACGATCTCGCTCCGGCTCACGCCTCCTGGTACTGTCGGTGGCCGGTGATGTGTTCGGTGTAGATGTCCCTGGACCATCGGATGGTGTCCGAGACCATGAGGCGCTGCATGAGCCGTGTGCAGCGTCGACCGATCCTGCAGGTCCGCAGCACGCGCTCATTGCAGGGGTCCCAGGCACCCAGGGCTCCGACGATCAGGGCGTCCATCTGCACCTCGTAGCCCTTCGCTCTCAGGGTGTCGGCCTGGGGAGCGTACTTTTACAGCTTACGAGCTCGGGCTTCGTGAAAGGCTGGGGTCCTGTTCTCAAAGGAGACCGTGATATTTACGTGCCAGATGTGCTGAAGATTCATATGTCCCTTCATGCTTGAACCACCATTCCAGAGGACATGTTTCCATGCTGATGACGCTCGTTAAAAAAAAAATTAATTAAATTTGTGACTGAACTCCTTGGAGAGAATCGTATGTCTCCTGCTCTATTTTACCCGCATTCTGACATATATTTCATGTTATGGGAGTCTCAGATGATGACCTAGCACACGTTCATTTTAAGAACAGTTTCACTGCATATTTGACAAAACGCAAAGAAGGTACCAATGTGAGATTTCTAAAGATAGCTACAGCACTCGAGCCAAGGTTTAAGAATCTGAAGTGCCTTCAAAATCTGGAAGGGACGGGGTGTGGAGCATGCTTTCAGAAGTCTTAAAAGAGCAACACTCCGATGCGGAAACTACAGAACTCGAAACACCAAAAAAGAAAATCAACCTTCTGCTGGTGGCATCTGACTCAGATGATGAAAATGAACGTGCATCAGTCCACATGGCTTTGGATCATTATCGAGCAGAACCTGTCAGCAGCATGGACACATGTACTCTGGAACAGTGGTTGAAGCATGAAGGGACATATGAATCTTAAATATCTTGCGACGCAGCTACAACAGTACCATGTGAACGCCTGTTCTCACTTTCAGGTGACATTGTAAACAACAAGTGGGCAGCATTATCTCCTGCAAATTGTGACCAAACTTGTTTGTCTGAACAATTGGCTGAACAAGAAGTAGGATTGAGAGGACTTGTAGGCTCTAAAGTTTTACATTGTTTTATTTTTGAATGCAGTTATTTTATGTACATAATTCCACATTTGTAAGGTCAACTTTCATGATAAAGAGATTGCATTACAGTACTTGTATTAGGTGAATTGAAAAATACTATTTCTTTTGTTTTTTACAGTGCAAATATTTGTAATCAAAAATAAATATAAAGTGAGCACTGTGCACTTTGTATTCTGTGTTGTAATTGAAATCAATATATTTGAAAATGTAGAAAACATCCACAAATATTTAAATAAATGGTATTCTATTATTGTTTAACAGTGTGATTAATCGCACAATTATTTGTGATTGATTTTTTTAATCACATGATTAATGTGATCATTTTTTTTAATCGCTTGACAGCCCTAATTTAAATTAAATACAGGTTCAATTTTTAAAAATAAACCTATTGTAAATTAAATTTGAAATGTAAGGCCTACATTTATTATAATCTATTAAAATCATTTAAATTAAATAGAAAAAATAATATTCACCAGTCCTGCTTTGCTGCCAAGCTTTAAAGCAAGTCAAACTGCTGAACTGGGGAAGTCACTGTCTAGGCACCTGGAACCAGAGTTTTCTGAAATGAATCACTTGATGATTACCTGTTCTGTTCATTCCTGCTGGGGCACCTGGCATTGGCCACTGTCGGCAGACAGGATACTGGGCTAGATGGACCTTTGGTCTGACCCAGTATAGCCGTTCTTATGTTCTTATGAAGTGCTAACCCGGCTTTTGACAGCAGTAGCCTCTTCAGCAGGTGCAAAGAATATATTCCTCATATCAATTTATTTAACTCCTTAAAGTCCAATGACTAGTTCTTTCTAAGTTAAGAAGCAACTTGGGAGCTGGAAAAACAGAAAAGCTTGTTTTCCTCGTCCAGGTTTGAGAGGATGAGATCTGCTAGTCCTAAAATCTTGTGGAACATGGTACCAGAAACCATCAGCTCAGGTCACTAACTACAAATACTTCCTTTGTTTTAATAAATCAGTTTTAAATGTAAATATTTTTGATAAATGATTTTTCTTATGTATCCAGCACATTTAAAGTAGTTTTATTTTAACTAATACCAAAAAATGCCGGTTTTGCACATTTTACATTCATTTGAATTGTCATCCAAGTAGAGCTTGATACAAATCACAAAAACTTAACCATCTAGTAAGTAAAAAATGCAGCACTCACCATTTTCTAACTGGGATGGTCCTCGACATGCCAGTGTGGCCTAACTTTGGAGTGCATGACTTTGCAGCCGTAATGTTCTTTCAGCGTAGAGCTTTTCGTGTGTGACTGAATATGGGGTGACTGGGGGAATCTCCCTGTTCTCCGGATCTGTCCCGAGGTCTAGGGGCCTGAGCCAACTCCCGTTAAAGTCAACAGAGAGACTCCCATGGACTTCAGTGGGAGTTTGCTCGGGCTCAGTTTTGCGTGTTATTGTAAACATTGCTCCTGTGACCCAACCCCTAACTCCGGGACTGATTCTCTGCCTTTCTCACCCAGCCTGTCCAAGCTGGTGGGACAATGAAGCAAATAGGGTAAGTGTGTTTGTGCACATGTGGGAGTACAGTCCCTCATGGACACAGACGGTGCAGTGGGGGAGGTTTAGGTTGGATATTAGGAAACACTATTTCACTAGGAGGGTGGTGNGTGGGAGTACAGTCCCTCATGGACACAGACGGTGCAGTGGGGGAGGTTTAGATTGGATATTAGGAAACACTTTTTCACTAGGAGGGTGGTGAAGCACTGGAATGGGTTACCTAGGGAGGTGGTGGAATCTCCTTCCTTAGAGGTTTTTAAGGTCAGGCTTGACAAAGCCCTGGCTGGGATGATTTAGTTGGGGATTGATCTTGCTTTGAGCAGGGGGTTGGACTAGATGACCTCCTGAGGTCCCTTCCAACCCTGATATTCTATGATACACTTCTCGTTGGCCTGAAATCAGTGGGAGCAGTTGGGCAGTACTCCCTACTCTACAGAGACGGACTCTGGCCCTCAGTTCGTATGTGGCTTTGGGGCCGTAGCCCGGCCCTTACCTCTGCCTTCTGCTGCAGCTTTCCATTGTTCTCCATGTTTCTCTTTTTTAGGAGCTGCAGAATCTGGTTTCCAAACATCCGAACCTGATGATGGTGAAGCTAGGTACGTGCTCTGCCACCGAACGATTCCCTGCAAGTCTGAGTGCTCCAGCTGTGGGACTGGCTGTTCCCCTCCTCTCTGTCCCCCTCCTGGGCCTGTGGACTAGACTCCCCGAAAGCAGCTCCCACGTTCAGCTGCCAACCCCCAAAGCCACTCCTGTGTTTCTCAGCTCTCTGTGCACTGCTGCAAAGTCAGCTGTGCCAAGCTTCCTGAAACCCATCTGCCACTCGGGTCCGGGATCTCGTCAGCTGCCCCGGAATCTGCATGGGGCATATAAAAAGCTCAGGTTCTTTGGGAAGAGACACGAGCATTTCCCTCAGGCAGAAGGAGTGAGGCCAGGGGGACTAGCCTCCCCAAAGGGGGGCTCCACCTGCCACCCATGGCTGTGCCTCTGTGACGCTTCAGTGAGGACATTGCTGCACTGCGGGGAGAGCGTCTCCCGTCAGCGTGGTTACTCCACCTCCGCGAGCGGACCGAGCGGTGTCCGTGGAGACGCCCTCCCGCCCACATAGCGCTGTCCACACCAGAGGCTAGGCTGGTAGGACTGAGTCGCGCAGGGCGGTGGCTGAGCAGCGTGGTCACACCGATTGTGAGGTTATAGTGCAGACCTGGCCTGAGGCACCGTGCATTTACACCAGGAGGTACCCGGGGGGTCCCAGATCCGGGTGTAGTGACTCCTGCACAGCGCTGGTTTTATGGCCCTCAGAGCGCTCATTGGCACCAGACAGGCTGTGGTGCGCCAGCCTATGCACTGCATTTATTTCTCCTGGCAGCAGAGTGCCACCTGGTGCCTGCAAGGAGATGGCAAGGTTAGTGTGTCTGTGAGGTAGAGCCCAAGGTCACTGCCAGGTGACTGGCTTTATCTAGGACCCAGACTTGTTTCTTGGCATCCTTCCCATCATCCTCTCCTTCTGCGCTCCTCCTCTGGTGTCCTGACAGCCTTCCCAGCCCGTTCACAGCAGGAGAGATCTTGCTTCCAGAAAGCCTAAGTGCAGAAATGGCGACACGAAGGGCCGGTGCTGCTCTGGTGCTTTACTAGCTGTGTTTGTCTAACCCTCCCGCTCTGGGGATCTGCACGGACTGGAACTGCCCCATGGCTATTTCTCCAGCACGGGACGCATGAGGGTAACTGCAGAGAGAAGGGACAGGGTCTCCCCCACCCCAAAGTGATGTGGAATCCGTGCTGCCCGTGTCTAAGCTTCCAGCCCCTTCCTCGGGTTCAGAGCCCCAGCTCTCGTCTTAGCCGCGAATTCAGAGCACTGTCTGCACAGCTGGTTTGGGAACGCGGGCGCAAGACCAGCTAGCCCCAGTCTGTCGATCCAGGCTCGCTGCTGCAAGCTGCATGGACAGACGCTCAGGGTCTCTCCGGAGATGCTTGTCTGAGCAGCCGTTGCTTGGGGACTGAAGCGCCTACGGTGAGGTAGTGAGGGGAACACTCTGGAGTGCGGCTCACTGCACTGGAGGGCTAGCCTGCACCCCCAGAGATCTCAGCGCCTCTAACTCAACAAAGGGCTCTCTGTACCCCTAACCTCACAGCCCCTCCACTCTCTTCACAGACGCCGTGAATCCAGCGAGCATTGAGGAAGCAACCCGGAGGGTTGAGGAGCAGCTGGATGGCTCGGGCCTGAACCTGGTAATAAATAACGCTGGCATTTTCTCCAACGTGTCTCTGGCAACGGTGGATTCCGAAGAGATGCTGAGTGCCTACAAGACTAACGTGGTTGGGCCAATGTTGGTGGGCCAGGTAAGGCTGCAGTGGCCAGGATGCTGCTGCACTTCCAGGGAGGGGTAAGGAGGGACGTCTGGAAGAAGGGGAAGGCTGAGCTTCCAGCTGGAGAGATCAGCCGTGTCCATGGGACGGGGCGTACTGCCCGCACCAGCACCACCAGGGTTAGAGGAGCCGGAGAGGGGTGGTCACCTCCCCGAATGCACCTGGGGCCAGCCTGTGCTCAGGGCGCATTAACAGAGCAGAGGGCGGGCCCCTGGTGCAGGGAGAGAGCTGGGTGCTCATGCTCTCCACGAAGGCAGAGATGCAGGGAGTCAGCTCCTGAGGCTAGCCTGGAATTGAAGGGAGAATCAGGAGCTGCTGAGGGATGACGCCTGCCTGAGCCCTGGGAAGGCAGAGAAGGTTGTCAGCCCTAGACTGTGGGGGGAGTGAGGCCCAGGCGCCTGAGGAAAGAGGGGAGGTTGCTGCATTCTAGCCAAGGCTCAGCTGCAAGGGAGGGGGGCGGCCAGCTGAGCCCCATTTGGACAGAAGATTAAATTGTCTCTGGATTTCTGTTGCACTTGTTAAAGGACTCGGTGGCCCCGGAAGGGGTCAGACACTTGAATGTGGCTGGGCAGGTCACGTATATGGCTGGAATAGGCCAAAGAACACAAGAGGGAAACTGAGGCGAAGTGGCTGCAGTACTCCATCCGGCCACCAGGGAGCGCGCTGGTGTGGCAACTGGCTACAGTCCGAGTTTTCTTTTTAGGGTGCACAGCTATTAGTGTAATTACGTCCCCCCCTAGCCTCAGCTGAGTGAGTGCAGCGCCCGGGCGGGGCTGGCGGGAGACCCACGCACGCACTGCGCGGGGGCAGCACGGAGCTCGCCCGCCGCAAGGCCGGGCCCCGGGTCCGGTGGGACTGGCTGCTCCAGCGGGGCGGGGTTCGGTGTGTGACTGGCCCAGGGCCGGGCGCGGGGACGAGCCGCGGGTGAAATCACCCGGGATCTGTATTCAGGGTCCCAGCGCCTCAGCGGGGGCGTGGGAGGGGCCGGCCCAGCTGCGCGTTGTGACCGAGCCGCCCCGGTAGCGAGCCCCAGCGCGGGCCCCTCTCGGTGGTCGTGGCACTGGGCAGTCCGGGGCTACGGCGGCCCCACAGGCGCTCTCCGGCCCTGGCCTCCGCCCGGCCAGGTCTTGCGGGGCGTGCTGGGAGCTGTAGTTCGCACGCCGGGGCCCGTGGACTGCTCCGCCACCTGCACTACAAGTCCCACAATGCCCCGCGCCTGCTGCCTGCCGCCTCGGCGGAGGGGGGGACGGACCGAACCAAGTGGTGCAGGGGGAGCGTCCCACTGCCGGCCACGCGCCGCCTGGGTCTGTGCCCCCGGGCCGGACACTTCCCCCGCACTGCGCGGAGCGGGCAGTTGTGGGGCGAGTTAGGGTGCGACGGGGGAGCTGGCGGTGACGGGAGGGGGCAGAGGGAGGGGGGTTGAAGGTGGGGGTCGAGGGAGGGAGGGAGGGGAAAGTCTGGGTTGAAGGTGGGGTGGGGGGCAGGGGGGGGGGGGGGGGCTGGGGGGGGGGGGGGGGGAAAGTCTGGGTTGAAGTCGGGGTGGGGGGCGGAGGGGGGGGGGGGTCGGGGGGGGGGGGGGGGGATGGGGGGGAGGCGGGGTGGGGGGGGGGGGGGAGGGCGGGGGGGGGGGGGTTGAGGGGGGGGGTGGGGGGGGCGTGTGGGGGGGGGGGGGGGGGGTGGGAGGGGGGGGGGGGGCTGGGGGGGGGGGGGGGGGAAGGTGGGGGGCGGAGGGAGGGGAAAGTCTGGGTTGAAGGTGGGGTGGGGGGCAGAGGGAGGGAGGTTGAAGGTGGGGGGCGGAGGGAGGGGAAAGTCTGGGTTGAAGGTGGGGTGGGCAGTAGCAGGGCAGGGGGGAGATTGAGGAGAGCCCTTGTGTGAAGGGGTTAATTGTGTGTGGGGGAGGTGGGGACAGTAGGAGGGACCAGGGGAGGGGGGAGCCCAGGTGTGAAGGTTGGGGTAGGGGCTTGGCTTGAGGCTGGATTGTGGTAGCTTTGGTGGTAATGTCTGTGTGTGTCTCTCAGTGGCCCTTTCTCCCAGCAAAAGATGGGCACCAGCAAGTTTCCTCCCCACACTCCACCCCAGTAACTTTACTGGCTCATTTGCCTCACCACCCCTCATGACTACAAAGGGAGAAATAGGCTAAAAACTAACTTTTAAAAAAGTTTTGTAAACATTATTGCACCAAAGTAGAAAATCCAGCTTTCCAAAAATGTATTTATGAAACATAACTTTGGGTGGAGGTGGTGGTGGGGGGGAGGTGCAGGTAGGTGCAGCTCCACTGATTGCTGCATCTGGGCTTAATATGGCTCATAAATGTGCTAGTTAAGCACTTGTGTTCAGGGCCCCAAGCAGGCCCTGAGTGTTTAAACAAAAAAGACAAAACTAACAAACAACCCCCCTCCCACACAAATAAACCAAATTCAGGAGTATTCTGGGTATATTGATGCTAGCCGAGTTTGTTCTCTATGGGCTGAGTGCAGGTCTCAATCAACTGTGGCTTTAAATATCTTATTTTGTTTAAATAAAAGTTTTCATCCCCATCCCAGCAGTACCGGGTATACTATGGTGTCGTTGCACCAGGCCCACACTCAGAAGGGGCCCATAACGACTACATGGGGGCCCACAAATATGTTTGGCGCCGGGCCCACAAAAGGTTAATCTGGCCCTGGTTGTCAAAAGTACTTTATACAGGTGCCTGTGTTCCCGATGGGAAACTGAGGCACAAGAAGGCATATTGGATGTGCCCAGGGTCACGTAAGTCAGTGGCAAAGCCAAGGATAGAGCCCAGAACTCTGCGTTTGGTCCTGTGCTCCCCCTTCATGCGTCACCTAGTGCGTGGCTTGGGAGCGTTCTTGGGGGACAGTTGCTTGGGGGGAGGAAGAGCCCAGAAGTTTGACGCTAATTGAAAACCCTCCTTTTCTGGTCTGTGCTTCCCCCTGGGCTACCTGGGACTGTGTTGGATGGAGCTAGTTCCCAGAGCGAAGGGGCACTAGCTCCGCACAGACCCCATGGGACCATCTTCCCGCCAGGCGTTCCTGCCCTTGCTGAAGAAGGCTGCCCAGGGAAGTAGCCAGAAAGGGCTGAGCTGCAGCAAGGCGGCCATTGTCAACATCTCCTCTGTTCTGGGATCCATCGAGAGAATCCCCGAGACGTTCTTCAAGCCAGTCGTCTCCTACCGCTGCAGCAAGGTACAGCCCTGAGCCTGGATCCCAGGGGCAATGGTATCCCCTGCTCACGTACCCTGCTATTCCAGCTGGGCAGTGTCCAAAGGCAGTACCGGTGGGCGGGACCTTGCAGGATGTAGCTGTGGGGCTCTTGGTTTTTACGTGCTGTGACTTTAACACGCTCAGAGCTCTGGGTACGGCCTCACCGCAGCACTAAGCAGGCGTTTTGGCCTTAGTGTCGCTACTGCCTGTCACAAAGGAGCCGCGCACACGATGCTCTCTCCTGAGACCGTGCAGCTGCTCCTGGGTGTGGAGGAACACAGCCAGTGCAAGCGCATGGTAATGCCCTTGGCTCACGAGCCCTTCCCCTGCAGGCTGCTCTCAACATGCTGACCCGGTGCCAGGCGCTGAGCTACGCAGAGGACGGGATTCTGTGCGCTGCAGTTCACCCTGGCTGGGTGCAGACAGACATGGGCACCCAAGAGGTGGGTGCTGGGTCCCTGGGAGCAGCAATTGCGGCACAGGGGAGGGGCTGGGGTTTGGGAACCTCCCGGCGTAGAGCAGCTGTGTGCAGCAGTACGTGAACTGATCCCTGCCTCCGGTGATGCCTGGGCCTTTGAAGTCAGCCTGTGCAGGTCACGACCTCCAACCTTGTGTCCAGCCTTCCAGCTTATCCAGTACACATTACCCACCATGGCCCCGAGCTGCAAGCCAGAACCATGTGTGCCTGATCTGCTCGCACAGCCACTGTGTGTGTGTGTGTGTGTGTGTGTGTGGTACCTATACGTGTAACTGACCAGTCACCGGTGTGCACACCTGCCAACTGTGCACACGCTCGTGGCTCTGCAGCTGGGCCGTAGGAGCACGTACAGATAAACTGCCACGTCTGCGAGCGTGTGCATGTGCAGGAAGCGTGCCCAGGCCTGACTGTATGGGCTGGCCTGGCCCCAGAGAACCAAGTCCAGCTTCCATAGGTGCTGGAACTTCGGCTGCTGGGGGGCTGCCACACCCCCTGGCTTCCAACATATCCAGGGGTTACAGTTTGGTCCAATGGCTCTCAGCCCCCCCACTGTACACTTTGTTCCAGCCCCCGGCCAGCCTGTTGACTTCTGAATTTCCTGGACTGTTGCAGGCCGACCTGCCCGTGGACGAAAGCGTGCGGGGGATTCTCGCCGTGCTTCCTACCCTCTCCGAGAAACACAGCAGGAGCCTCTGGAGCTGGGCAGGGAAGACTATTCCCTGGTGAGAGAGCAGCACGGTACGTGGGCTGAGAGCAGAGGTGCCGTGTGCCAGAAGCCCTGCGGCCCGAGAGGGGAGGTCATGACCTCAGGCGGTGCCCGATTGCACATGCTCCATGGAATCTGTGTAGGTGTTTGCAGAGCCGAGGTCACTGAGTAGAAATCCCTTGTTTGTAAAGGCGCCGGTGGGTTCCACACAGTCAGTGTGATCCGCAGACGGGGCCATGAGCTCCCTGTAGCTGAGTCACTAATAAATACCCTGAGACACAGACAGTGCCAGTCCTCTCTCTTCTCCCAGCAAGCCCCAGGCTCCCCTGCAGATGGGGTGTCTGCCCTGGCCTGCCGGTACCATGCAGCGCCCTGGCCTCTGCCTGCTCTCCCAGGACTCCAGAGCCTGATTCACATCACCTGTGCCTGTGCACTTACCACTTGGCCAAAGGGGGGAGCTGCACACGTGCGTGACTGGACAGGTACGCAGCTGCTCAGGAGCCTGGTCGGTGGAGCGTGCTGGCTGGGGGCTGGCAGAGGTGGAGGCGCATTTCTCTGCCACAACCATCTAGGGTTAAAACTTGCCTTTTCTCTCCCCCTCTGACGTGGACCCAAAGAGCCTGTCCTCTGATGCGGCTGGGCTGCCCTGAGCTAGAGCCGACACACGGCTAGGATTGGCCGGGCTCAGAGCCCGAGGGGCAGCCTACAACTCACAGTACAATGGCAGTGGTGGGGGGCAGCTAAGTTGACTGTAAGCCACCTGTGCGCCCCCTGATCCTGGGCTGCTCTGGGGCTGGAGAGGCCCCTGGTGGGAGTTAGACAACCTCTGAATCATAGAATCATAGTCTAGGTCCCTCTGTATCCTATCCCTACCCTCCAGCGTATCAACCACTCCTCCCAGTTTAGTGTCATCTGCAAACTTGCTAAGNTGCTGCTCTGGGGCTGGAGAGGCCCCTGGTGGGAGTTAGACAACCTCTGGGTGCTGAGTTCCAGCAGCTTCCGTGGGCTGCTCCATAGGTTACATTGCTGCATCCCCACCCAGCACTCCCGTCTCCCCACCAGCCCTGCCTGCCGCCTGGCCTCTTTGCAAGGGATTCCATGGAGGAACTGCTGTGGATATAGGGTCCTTAGAAGGGCTAACATGAGACTCCCAACATAACCACGCCCCTGCCATCCGACCCGGAGCTGTAGCTTTTTCCACACAGGCACTAGAGTTTTTGCCCATGAGCTCTCTGGGACGGAGAAGGGGCAGGCTCCCGCGTGCTGGCTCTGAGGGGCATCGTGCCGCTAAGTGTGAAAAATGCATTTGGAGCCCCAGCCGGCCCTGCAAAAAGCGCCGTTTTCCAAGTTTGGGTTTCTTGCAGCAGACAGATTCTGTGCATTGGGGTTATGACAAATGCCGGGTGAAGCACGGGAGACCTCAGTGGATGTTCCAGGGAGACGGCTGGGAACAGGGGCCGGCCTGAATCGCTGGCCCAGCTGGCCGGGGATTTTGTTACAGAGGCAAGTGAGAGCCAGGTTATGGCAGGCATGGAGCTCAGACTGGAAACCTTGCTGCCCCAGCTGGCCCCAATCCTGCAAAAATCTAGTGGGGGTGGTGCACACAATTCCCCAAAGCACCTTTGAAAATCCCCGGCTAAGGCCTCTTCTCCGCCCCTGCTCTGCCGCAGGAGGTGCCTGAGGCGAGGGCAGGACCGAATCCTCCCCCGGTCCCTGCACACGGGGCAGGGCCAGTCCCACTGCTGTTGAAGAAGTGGGGTGGATGGGGAACAGCTTGTGCCAGGGAGGTGCAAGGCCTGCGTGCAGCAATGTCCTGAGCACTGAGCCGGCAGGGGGTGGGGTTCATTGCTCTGAAGTGCATGGCAAGGCCAGCTGCTGCCTGCCAACACCCCTGGAAAGGAAACGGCTCCTCGGTTTTGGCCAGCCACAGGGAACTGATGCTGAGTTTCCACAGCAGGGGAGGCTGGAGCTGAGCTCCCCGGCTTGCTTCCTGCCCCTGCTGTGAGAGGATTTAACCCTGCAATGGCTGAATTAAAAGGGACAAGGAGCTAGTGGCAAACCAGGTATAACTTTCCTCAGTTAGACTAAGCAGCCAGGCCTTGGTCAAGCCCCGAGCACTCGGCTCGCTCCTCTGCTGCTAGTGTCTGGATTAGAGAAGGCTGCGTGTCTCCTCTATAGCCCCAAGGGAGTGCTGCAGGGCAGCAAGCGGACAGAGCACTGCACTGGGACTCAGGGAGCTTGGCTCTGACCTGGGCAAGTCGCTTTCCCCACTCTGTGCTCAGTTTCCCCTGCTGTGAAATGGGGAGGTGGCCAGGTGCCCGGTTTACAAGTCTGCTAGCAAAGGGGAACTTTTTCCAAAGTTCGGTAACTGCAGGTGAGGGGGAGGTGCCGCGTCATTGCCCAGGCCAGCCCCTACTCAGCCAGGGCTGCCTCCTACTTGCACGGGGCGGCTGGAGCTCCCAGCCCCGGCTCTGCATCCACCCTGATTGAATTGGCCCTGTTAACACTGGTTCTCCACTTGTGAGGTAACTCCCTTCTCTCCATGTGTCAGTATAGAACGCCTGCATCTGCAATTTTCACTCCATGCATCTGAAGAAGTGGGGTTTTTACCCACGAAAGCTTATGCCAAATTAAACTGGTTAGTCTTTAAGGTGCCACCAGACTCCTCGTTGTTTTTGTGGATACAGACTAACGCGGCTACCCCCGATACTTGACAGATGGGCCTGGGGCTGTGCTGAGTGGGACTCGACGGTTCTCTCCTATTCACTGCAGTCACTCCTGTCTCAGTGAGAGGTGCCTCATTCCCAGCTAGACCAGGCTCCTGGAGCCGCTCATGAGGCAGCACGCGACGCTGCCAGCACAGGTCACTGGGAAGCGGGGGATAAACAAGGCGGAGAGGGACCCTCGGCCGCACAGATGCAACAAAGGGCTCCGCTTTTTCCTCTTGCCCTTAGCATCTGTCAAAACAAACAGGGCTGAGCCAGGGACTCGGAACACGCTGGTTTCCTGTGCTCAGCACCATTCCAAGGTCACAAAGCCCGTGAGCCTCCCAGCTTCCCAGCCCGGCCCGGCCCCTTTGGCCTTTGCGCACATTTGCTTTTTCTCTTTATCGGAGGCTGTTTTTCTGCCCGATGCTGGGGAGCTGGCTGCAGTAGACCCAAGGGACACGTCACCGTGCAGCTCACATGCGCATCCCCGAGGCCGGGTGGACTCCCTTGGTGAGCTAATTACCATAGATAATACTAGCTCCACCCCTACACACATGTATCCCCTACACACATACACTGAGATAGCACTAGCTGTCTATAGAGGTACCTGGTGATTAGGGACGGAGCAAGTGCTATTCTGTATATGTGTGATGGGGTACATAGCACTAGCTCCGCCCCCTAATTACTATCTCTAGGGTGAATATCTGGTGAGTGGGGCGGAGCTAGAGCTCTCTGGCGGGTAGATGGTGAGTGGGGCGGAGCTAGAGCTCTGGCAGGTAGATGCTGAGTGGGGCGGAGCTAGAGCTCTGGCAGGTAGATGGTGAGTGGGGCGGAGCTAGAGCTCTTTGGCGGGTAGATGGTGAGTGGGCGGAGCTAGAGCTCTCTCTGTATACATGTTACGGGGATACATCACAACGTGGGGTGACAAAGACTTCCACCTGTATGAGTGCGGGCTGGCTGCATTAATCACACGTGGCAAAACTGTCAGAGTTACTCAGGTCATCCCATGGGAGCTGAAGTCTCTTCCAGCCCCACTGCATGGGATCTGGAATTCCCTGAATGCTACAGACACACTCATTGACGCATGTTTTGGGGTCTCTGGGAGTAGTTCTTGTACATCTCTGCCTGCAAAGTCCAGTGCCTTGGTTTCCAGGAGTCCAACTGCACAGGACTCGGAAGGAGCCAGGCAAACATACGTCCACACTGCAAAACCCCCTGGCAGCGAGTCACAGAGCCCAAGTCTACAGCCCGGGGCTTGCACAACGGTGCTAGTGGCTCTGCTCCGTATCCATTCCCAGTCGGACGCTGTAAGCTAGGGAGGGGGCTGGGTTTCAGAGGCCAGGCTCCAGCCCCAGCTGCAACAGCAACAGCTGCACGGGTATTTTTAGCACCGTAGACCCGGGTTCTGCCACTTGCTGCTACAGGACTTGGTTGGCTGTGTAGACATACTCTTAGAGGTTTTCTGTGCACAGAAATGCCCACAGTGTAAGGTCTGACGTCTCAGCCATCTCCAGGGCTAGGCCCCACTCCTGAGTATCCCTCGGGGGTCTGAGCACAGTACACTACCCCGCTGCAAACACACCAGTGATCCTGCTGCACAGCCAGGCCCAGCTGCAGAGGGTGAACCGCCCTGGGGTGATCACTGGTGGGATCTGGAAAGCCAGGGCACCGTTTGCTTGGGAGGGGGCTTTGGCAGGAACAAGACACAGGGCTATAGCTTTTGCTGCGTGGAGGGAGCCTTCTGAAAGGGTTTGTTCTTCCTCCCTGTACTGATGATGGCACGCCTTCCACAGCAGGGGAGGCTGCATGTCCCTGGCTCTCCAACACATTCCCCAGACAGCCCCTTTCCATAGTCAGGGGCCAGCCAAAAGAGCCGCATCCCCCAACAGGCTAGCTCTTGGCCACGGTATCTGCTTTTCCCCTTACTCATCTTCCGGGAGTTTGTTCTGATTATCTCTTTCTTTCCTCCTCGGCCTGCTGTTTCCTGTGCTGGTTACTTACTTGCATCCTTCCAATGTGTGTGTTTGTCTTATCTCCTCCGCCCTGGCTGAGCTCTGGGTTGGTTCACAGCATAGCAGTGTTTTCCCCAGGAATTGAAATTACGGGGGGGTGTTCGAATTTATAGGGTGGTGGTCTGGGCTGATGAGGGTTGAGACCGTGAGGGTGAAGGGGGGGCTGTATGGCACCATAGTAAAAACTGAAAAATGTTTCATGACCATTTTATGAGATTTAACACGTTATAAAATCATCACACAAATTAAAGTTGGCTACTCAAGCTTTCCATGGAGCACTACGTCTACATCCATTTTGGTTTCTTGTTATAATTTTGCAAAACTCTGTTAATGAACTTCTTGAATGCAGTGCGTTCATCTTTGGTGTCTTCTCGTATGTCCGGTACTTCCATTCCTTCAATTGATATGCTCATTAGTTCATTCACATGATCAGGCAAAAGGCGACTTCTTTCAGAACACAAAATCCTATTCAATGAGGAAAAAGAACGCTCAACTGTAGTTGTTGTAACTGGGAGTTGAAAGAGATGAATTCCTACTTCTTTCATCCCAGGAAACGTAGCACAAAGATCAGGGTGAGCCACTAGTGATGATAAAAAAGAAGTTGAAGTCAAATCTTCATTCTTTCGTCGTATGATATTCCACTCTGTGTTCAAATTCTCTATTCTGTACTGAGCACATGGCAGCCTCATTGCTGGTAGTGCCGCTCTCCACTGAACTGTCGGTGTTTTGACAGGGATCTGTAAAAGCTAGTTAGAGGCTGAGTAGAATCTAGAACTTGCTGTTGTAGATTTGTAAGAATCAAGTCTGTACTTTTTCAGCTGGCTTAACAAACACTTCTTGTCCTCTTCACTTAAGGAATCAATATAAATGCCTTCATTAGTCAACTTCTGGACTGAAGTCTTCGCTTCTTCCAGTACTTTTTCAATGGATAGCTCTGTGATTGATCCAAATGTAGCTTCTGTTGCTGGACAAAGATCTACTACTGTTGTAGCAGATGCTGGGATGGCATTGTTTTATGACCCAAGTGGTTTCAACAGTAGACTTACGAGAGAGAGAGAATGGCAATAGTCTTCTGTGAATATAGTAGCAAAAGTAATCCACCAGCCTCACTACTTAGATCCATCCCATCTTGGTAGATACTTTCCAAACCAGTAATAATGGCTGGAGTAATTTTAAGACAACAGCCAAGGATCGCTCATGAGAAAGCCAGCAGGTTTTCCCAGGTTGGACTAATGTGAACTTCAGTCCCAATGTATCCTCTATATTTTCCAAGATATTCAGTCTTTTTGGACTCTTGCTGAAAAAAGAAAATAATGAAGACATTAAATTTATAGGTTTTTTAATGCTTTTTGAAGATTCTGCAGCTCGTACTAGCGCTAGCTGGAGTAGATGGCCTCGGCAGTGTGTATAGGAGAGATGAGGGTTACACATTTCTCTGAGCAAAGCTTGTACTTCACCATGTCTTCCAGAGAAGTTTGCAGCTCCATCAAATGCACAAGCAGCATCTGTTTGGGGTCCAATTGACAAGCATTTAACTCTTCTAAAATGTGGGTTGTCACAGATGCAGCCGATGTGTCTTCTATAACTTGAACATCTAGAAATGCATCTACTGGCCTACCATGGACATCAAGATAACGTACACAATGTCTTAATATTTGATGCTCATTTGTATCGATGCATTCATCAGCCATGTATGCAAATTTTTTGAATGTGGTGAGAGAGTTCTTCACTTTTTCAACTGCTGAGTCTTTCACTGTTGCACCACATGCTTCTAACAAGTCAGCTGAGTTTCTTGCAGAAAGATAGTGAGCATTTGCCGGTCCACCAGTGTTCAACTTCAGGATGAACAAGTGACAATGCACTTAACATTGGCCTCCAGTTTGTAGTGTGTGGTATCTCTTGCTTAAATAGAAAGTAGGATGCCACAGCCATGTTTGTTCACATGAACTGTGTTGTATCTCCAGCATCCTTAACAGCCTCATTAAGTACTTCTAAAATTGGCTTTGAAAGTGGGCTTATAAGGCTTTCTGCATGTTGATGCAGTCCAGAGGCATGGTGTTTTGTAGCCTTTTCACTTAGTTTGTCAGCATTGGCTTTGCTGATCGGTCTGGCAAACCAAGCTCCTCCACGTTTACCAATTATAGCATTGGGAAGCTTTCCTTCTTCGTAAGCTTTTTTGAAAGAGGTGCACCAGTAGCCATCTTTTATAACTTCAATAAAAGGGAACACTTTGACCGACAAACATCGGGAACTGCCTTCAGGGTTTGGAGACTCTGTTTCTTCAGTAGGTAGCTGTATTTGTGCTTTGGGATGGTCAGATGTAGCTACACCACTTGAACCTTCAGATGACATGTTGATATATTCTTGGTTCTTGGTGTGTTCTTCACCTTGGTTGGTTTTTGAGGCCTTTGAGTGGAAAAATTGTTGCATTGATTTTTGTCTTTTCATTTTCACTTTGACCTGCAACATATAAAAGAGATATGAATAAATTAAATGTTTTGTTAGTATAATGCACATTTAACATAAGGATAATGCAAATTACACCAAAACACAACAGTTCTAGATTTCTAAAACAAATATAATTAAAAAATATATATTTAAATTGACTTTTGAAAAGTAAGCCATCATGGGATAAGAGGGAAGGTCCTCTCATGGATCAGTAACTGGTTAAAAGATGGGGAAATAATAAATTGGATGGGGTAGGAATAAATTATCAGTTTTCAGATGGAGAGAGATAAATAGTGGTATCTCTGAGGGGTCGGTACTGGGACCATTACAGTTCAACATATTCATAAATGATCTAGAAAAATGGGTAAACAGTGAGGTGCAGATGATACAAAACAATTCAAGATAGTTAAGTCCAAAGCTGACTGCGAAGAGTTACAAAGGGATCTCACCAAACTGGGTGACTGAGCAACAAAATGACAGATGAAATTCAGTGTTGATAAATGCAAAGTAATGCACGTTGGAAAACAATCTCAACTATACATACAAAATGATGGGGTCTAAATTAGCTGTTACCACTCAAGAAAGAGATCTTGGAGTCATTGTGGGTAGTTCGCTGAAAACATCCACTCAGTGTGCAACGGCAGTCAAAAAGCGAACAGAATGTTAAGAACCATTAGGAAAGGAATAGATAACAAGACAGAAAATATCATAGAGCCACTATATCAATCCATGGTACGCCACATCTTGAATACTGCATGCAGATCTGGTCACCCCATTGCAAAAAAAAAAGATATATTGGAATTGGAAAAAGTACAGGGATGGGCAACTAAAATGATTAGGGGTCTGAAACAGGAGGAGAGATGAATAAGACCGGGACTTTTCAGCTTGGAAAAGAGATGACTAAGGGGGGCTATGACAGAGGTCTATAAAAGCTTGACTGGTGTGAAGAAAGTGAATAAGGAAGTGTTATTTACTCCTTCACATAACACAAGAACTAGCAGTCACCCAATGAAATTAATAGGCAGCAGGTTTAAAAAAAAAAAAAAAGGAAGTACTTCTTCACACAACATAAAGTCAACCCATGGAACTCGTTGCCAGGGGATGCTGTGAAGGCCAAAACTATAACAGGATTAAAAAAAGAACTAGATAAGTTCATGGAAGTTAGGTCCATCAGTGGCTATTAGCCAGGATGGGGAGGGATGCAACACCATGCTCTGAGTGTTCCTAGCCTGTTTGCCAGAAGCTGGGAATGGGCGACGGGATGGATCACTTGATGATTCCCTGTTCTGTTCATTCCCTCTAGGGCACCTGGCATTGGCCACTGTCAGAAGACAGGATACTGGGCTAGATGGATCTTTGATATGATCCAGTATAGCCATTCTTATGTAAAAAATTAATTATAATAATAAAAATGTTTAATACAGAAACTCCCCAACATAATGACCTCTCAAGATAGCAATGATGTGAGACAACAACCTTGGCAAATAATGTCTTTTAAAAATCTTGGCCTACTATATAAGTTTCCATTCCCAGTCACAAATCTAGCATTCTGGAGCAAAGTCACTAAAATATAGTCCAACAAACAAATGTTCATTTAACGTGCCCCTCCACCGCACCCCACCCTCACCGGTGTTGTCCTTGGTCAGTGGAGACTCAGAGTTCAGAGGTGCTTTCATGTGAGTTCACCTCCCAGGTGGGGGGCAAGAAGGCACCTTGCTCGTTCCTCCAGATGCTCACCCCTCACTCTGGCCACTGTTGTTCATTGTGCCACCGTTCACTCCATCGCTCTGTTGCCAATGGCCCTGCGCCGTCACCTTCTGCTGCCACCTGCCACTGTGACCTCTGCGAGTTGGTCTCTTGAGGTTCCACCCAGCTCTCAGTGATTTCAGCTGAGCTCTCAGTGGGGGAACCTCGCTGCTAGTGCAGACTGGGCCTTCTCTTCCACAGAGACACTGTCCCCCAGCTGGTCTAAGCACTTAGACCCGATTATCAGTGACTTCAGCTGTAGCCTAATCAGCTCTGGCTTTAAACAGTGGAGAGGGGCAGGTCAAATAGTGCTTGTGACTCAGGCAAACCATCAAGCGAAACACCTGTCCCCACCCTCTCTTGATGCTCTCAATCAGCACAGGCGAAGTACAGTTCTACTGCCCTTTACTCCTACAATAAGAACAACAACATTTCATTACTCCAGCATTCAAGTGATTTGTAACCCAACCCCAGCCAAAATCTATCACTTGGGCAACACAGCTCTGTGTGCTGGATACCTAGGTAGATTAGGTGTGAATGTAAATACAATCTGGTCCTGAAGCCTTCCCCCCAGCCCCCAGCTCATCACTAGCTGTCAGGGAGAGCTCATTTAGACTCTAAGACATTTGCTTACAAATCATCATTTTAAATTATTAGGTTGGCCAACATCACCAAAATGAATGCACCGACATTGTCAATAAACAACAACAGCTGTATAAGGAAGCTAGTCTATGTTCATACTTTTCAAATCTATGATACTTTTTCAGATACACATAATTTTTCATACACTGTATATGCTTTTAAAGTGTGTATTAATATTTCAATTTCAATTCAAATTTCCAAAGAATCACTAAATTGGCAACACTGCATGTTCACAAAATTGGGGGCGAGGGTTTTGGGGAAATTCGGCAGCATAGTACTCTCTGTCTCCTCTGTACAATGGCCTGATGGGGGTGGGTCCCATGAGAACTGACTCCCACTAACTCCAGATCAGTTGTGCTCCGGTTACCAGTGCATAGACCAATGTCTTGCCTGACGGCAGTGCGGACAGGAGCAGGAGCAGAGCAGAGGGCACATTCCACTTGCCAAAGAGCAGTGAGCTGCTGAGCTTTTCTCCTGTCTCTAACTACGAGGGGTAACATTTGCTGCCTAACTGTACACTCGCATTCAAGCATCTAAATAGGCAACCTGATTATCCGAGAAGCTGGGCGCCTGGCCGTGCCCGTTGGCTTGTGGGTGCTCAGCCCCCTCTTGCAGTCGGGCCCAGAATGTTTCTCACAGAATCATGGCCACTTTGAAAATGTTGGTTTCAAAGCAGCGCCCTGTGTGAGAACAAGATTAAAGGCCCAGCACCGGGCTCCATTCATTCAGTGCCCAAGGAAAGCGCAAACAGGACGTTTGCTATGGGATGCTCTGTCATGAATGGGAATAGATCCCGAGGAAGTAGCCTACAGCGACCTCCTCCTGCTTGGCTCTCCCCACGTCATGGGAGCAGCTGTGGTTTGGAGAGCAATGTTCTAGTCACTGCAGTGCTGTGTGATGTCCCGTCCCAGGCTGTGGAACGTGGGGCCTGTGAATGGAAAGCTCTCCATGGGTCGCTGCGCCATGCCTGCAGCCCCAGGGCGGTTCAGAGCAGGTAGTTTTGCCTGGTTGTGTGTCGGGGAGGGATTTGCTCATCGTGGATAGGCAGTAGCCAGAGTACTTGAGATATCCCTGCTCCTCCGGGGTTAAAACAGCCTGGCCCAGATTTGTTCTGAGAGGAGCCTGGGCAAGTGCTCCAGCGAGGGTGAGGTCAGCCTGGAAAGCCACCGGGAAGTTTAGCTCCTTCTGAGAAGGACTCAAAACATGTGAAAGGTTCCTTTCCATCCCCGCGCCCGCCCATGAGCCCCCCACCCAACAGCTCCGTGAGACACAGGACAGGAGCCAGTGCAGTGCACGGAAGACGTGCTTTGAAATCTTAGGAACATGGCAGCTGCTGGTCCCAACTTTATAAGCTACAGGCAGGGCCTTCCTGGGGCATTTCTAATCCGAAGTGTAAAGGTGGGTGCGGTTCAGATCAGAGGTTGTCCAGCCCATAATGTGCACATCTGGACTGAGGACAACTCCCCAGAAAATTAAAATGTTTGCCGTTGTGGATGGCAATTCCATGTCCCGTGGAGCAGAGATGAAAGAGAGGCCGGTATGTTTATGGCAGTCCTGCTGTTCTAGCTGAGATCTTGAAGAGGCTCAGAATATAACAAGAGAAAACACATGGAAATACTCTGACCTTTTCCCACACACTGCTGGGCTCTGAAATGGGGGAGGGATAGCTCAGTAGTTTGAGCATTGGCCTGCTAAATCTAGGGTGGTGAGTTCAATCCTTGAGGGGGCCATTTAGGGAACTGGGGTAAAAATCTGTCTGGGGATTGGTCCTGCTTTGAGCAGGGGGTCGGACTAGATGACCTCCTGAGGTCCCTTCCAACCCTGATATTCTATGATTCTATAACAGGGAGCTCAGAAGGCGGCCTGGGAGTCATTGTGAATAGGGCTTGCTGAAGATGTCTGCCTGGTACACAGCCCTAGCTAAACACTCGGAGGATACACAATGGGCAGGGGGGGAGGATAGTGACCTGAACTGTGGGACGTGTCCCGAGAAAGAGAGAGTCAAGGCTGAAAAGCTCCAGCATAGCAAGAAAGATGGTTGGAGGGGGTTGGTCATCAGGGGGAAGACTAGGAGTCAGGAGACCTGGATTCTACTCCAGGCTCTGCCATGGATCCGCTGTGGGAGCTTGGCAGGTCTTTTCCCTGGTCATTGCCTCAGGTTCCCCATCTGTGCATTGGGGAGGTTCTACAATTCATTATTGTCACTAGAGCATGTTAGGGAGGAGTGACAAGGAACAGGGTGTGAACGCGGTGTGGCAAATTGCCAGCACTACTATGATGGGTCTCACGCTTTCTCGGGGGGGTTTCAGGGCACAGTTTCTTGCCCCTGAACCGGGATATTAACTGCCCCACTAGTGTCCTAGAGGAGGGGAGTGGAGAGGGGGGGACCCGGGCCCGCCCTCTACTCCGGGTCCCAGCCCAGGGGCCCTAGGGATAGCGGTAAACCACTTGAACTAGCAGTTCCTTCCCCTGGGCTACTTCCCTCTCCTGCCCTTCAGCTTGTGGGGGCTTCCTGCCCTCCCTCTGCACAAGCCAGGTGTCCCTTTACCTAGGGTCTTGGTCTTCTTAGCCCACCGCAGCACTTCTCCAAACTTTCCTCTGCTTCCCTCCAAACTGCTCTCTGCTCCAACACCAATCCACTCTGTTTCTACTCCTTCAAACTGTTCTCTGCTCCAACACCAATCCACTCTGCTTCAACTCCTCCAAACTGCTCTCTGCTCCAACACCAATCCACTCTGTTTCTACTCCTCCAAACTGCTCTCTGCTCCAACACCAATCCACTCTGTTTCTACTCCTCCAAACTGCTCTCTGCTCCAACACCAATCCACTCTGTTTCTACTCCTCCAAACTGCTCTCTGCTCCAACACCAATCCACTCTGTTTCTACTCCTCCAAACTGCTCTCTGCTCCAACACCAATCCACTCTGTTTCTACTCCTCCAAACTGCTCTCTGCTCCAACACCAATCCACTCTGTTTCTACTCCTCCAAACTGCTCTCTGCTCCAACACCAATCCACTCTGTTTCTACTCCTCCAAACTGCTCTCTGCTCCAACACCAATCCACTCTGTTTCTACTCCTCCAAACTGCTCTCTGCTCCAACACCAATCCACTCTGTTTCTACTCCTCCAAACTGCTCTCTGCTCCAACCCCAATCCTCTCTGCTCCAACTCCTTCCCCTGTCTGATTGAAGCAGGGGTTTTTATCAGGTGACTGACTTCAGGTGCTCTAATTGGCTTCAGGTGCTCTAATTAATCTATAGCAAACTTTCTTCCCTCTACAGGGAATAAGGCTCCCTTCTAACCCTCTGCTGCTGCCCTCTGGTGTTAAACTCTGTCTACGTTCACCCTCATCATGGCAGCTCCCAAAGGGACAGGGCCTCCTTGCCGATGGACCACCAGCCGGACTGACCTGCTGCTGGGTCCCTGAGATGGGCTAGCTGGACGAGGAGGCTGTGTCTGCCATTGCCAGCCTTACTGCACCACCGACACCTTTGGTGCCCATGTGATCACCGGCCGCCTAGTCCTTGAGAAATGCACTTTGCAATTCGTTCTTCCAACCTAGCCATATGTCCATACCCGGACAGCCACCCCACTGAACCAGCGCTGCTGGAGTGGATTCAGGGCCAGCTATGACTGTCTTCATGGCCAATATAAACCATGTTTGTTAAAATGGGTGAGCTAACACTGTTTAACCATGACCCCTTGTCCTAGCCCAAACGGGCTGGATGCTATGAGTGGCCAGGGCACAGGGAATCATAGACTGACATACTGTTGTGATGCACAGGTCACACAGGCACTGTGTGAAATACAGACACTTTGGGGAGTTCCAGGGACAGTGATACTGAATCAATGCGGGATCAGGTCACCATCCACGGGACCAGTCATCTCCGATCAGACCACTGGGCCATGGCAGTTGGTGGATTTGCTTCTAGCAGGGCCCATGGGAACAGACTCCGGCTCCCTCCCCTGTAGCTGGGCTGTCCCTGCAGGGCCCACGGGGACAGACTCTGGCTCCCTCCCCGATGGCCAGGCCAGCCCCGCAGGCCCATGGGAATAGACTCTGGCTCCCTCCCCCATGGCCAGGCCGGCCCCGCAGGGCCCACGGAAACAGACTCTCCCCCATGGCCAGGCTGGCCCTGCAGGGCCCACGGAAACAGACTCTCCCCCATGGCCAGGCCGGCCCCGCAGGGCCCACAGGAGTAACAAGTAGCAGACATGTCTCTTAGTCGGGTCGGTGGCTCTGACTGTGAGACACGCGGGGAGCTGGAGAGATGAGACAGGAGCCATTTCTACAGAGTCACTTTTCAAGGCAGATCTGCACTTTACTGCAGCCATGGACGTGAGCTTCTTAGCGGGAGGCCAGGGTAGTGCCTGGGGTGGCTGGGTGAGTCTGCTTTGCTCATGTTCTCCAGGAGGTCGGAGGGGTGACCCTACAGCTGTGGAGGGTTTGCAGAGCCTTGCACGGACCAGCAGCTCCTGCTTGCGGGGCCCTGACACCCAGCCAAAGGACCGAGCCTGAAGGTGAGGGGGACGGAGAAAGGAAGGTGCTGGCCCTTTAACGTGGGGCTGCTGAAGCTGCTCTGTGGGAGGTGGAGCAGTTAATGGGAGGCAGGACCTAAGTGTCCCCAGCTTAAGACAGCTCTTCAAACCAGCCCAGCTTGGCCGGGGAGGGGGTGGCTCCGGCAGCTCCTGGTAAAGCAGGAGGCTGCAAGCTGCGGGCTGGCTGGCTGGGGAAGGAGCGGCAGGGAGCAAAGGCAGATGCTCAGAGGGGGTCGGAGCTGCCTGAGTTTTGGAAGAAGTGACATGTCCAGCCCCTGGAATTGGTGAGTCCGGTCATGGTCCCATGGTCCCTTTAAGGCACTGAGACTCCCTCACGCTCCAGGGCAAAGCCCGTGGTTGGTGCAATTCGAAGTGGCTGCGGAGGGGTGTGACTCCTGATTTGGGAGTCCCCTTGTTGCTTGGAAACCAGCCGAGCTTTTCCCTGGGGCAGGACCCTTTGCAGCCAGCCTGCGCCCACCATCTCCCCGGGTCTGGGGGCTCCTCCAGCAGCAGGGTTTCCCAGGCTCCCACTAAGGGCTCTCCCAGGAAGGCGCCGTCTTGTCACCCAGCAGGGCTGCTCGGCCTCCGGGGGACGCTGGGGAAGGCGAGGAGCAGGACAGGGCCAGCTGCCCCCGAGGCACCGGGGGCTCTGCTTGTCATGGCAGTGCCAGGCCCCGGCGAGGGTTGCTGCACACTGTCGCTCAGGAGGAAACACATCTTGATTTCGATAGCGGCCCCCGATTGTGAGGATGCAGGAGGCAGAGTGGGGACCGCAGATAATGTGCCGGCGGCTTCCTCCTGCCTCTGTGGCAGCTGGACGGCCTGGGGTCATGCGGTCACTATCTGGCCCCACGGCCCGTGTGCATTGTGGTGTTATTGTTAGCGAGAGGAAGTCACTTGGCAACTAAAGAATTCCCGCTCGGCCGGCGGTTAACCCCGCACTGCCCGCTGCAGAGGCTGCTGGTGGCCTCTCCCGGCTGCCCACGTGGGGCTCCTCTGGGTGCTGGCGGGTGCGTTGATCCCAGGAAGGGGATGGTGCAGTACAGGCAGCGGCCTGCACTCGAGGGAGTTAAGTCGGCACAGGAGAGAAGTGGCGTGGCCCTGAGCCCACTCCCTGAGCAGCGGCCACCTGGGCACCTGGTCTCCCCCAGCAGAGCTGTTCTGAAGAGGTGTCGGGGACAGTCAGGGCCATGTGGGGAACAGGCTCCTGTCAGTTGGGCGGGCCAAACCCTCCGCCCCGCCTCTTAAAGGCAACCTGCAGCCCTCAGCCCGGAAAGCAACCTGCAAAGGAAAACAATGGGGCTCTTGCCTTTTCCAGCGGGGTGGGCACAGGCTGCTGGGAAGGGTTTGTTTATATGCTTCTTTTTTCCTGCTTCTTTGTTGCATTAGACATTCGGTCTCGTCTCCTCTGCTGATCCTGGAGGACGCTCTGGAGGCCTGGAGCCCTGGGACGATTAGGACATCCCAGACCCCCAGAGGTGACACCTAACTGCGTGGGGAAGCGTTCCTTAGCCAGACGATTGCAAACGCCCGGATTGCTTTGTTTACACCGATTTAACTCAAATGCCTAATAAACAGCTGAGAGAAAAGCTCTCCTTGGAGGGGAATTGCAACACTCTGGCCCCTTCTGTTCAGGGCTCAGAAAGTTCCCAAATAACTGGGCCCTCGGGGGAAACCTCCAGCAACGCCAGGACAGATTTCACCTTCCTGATGCTTCTTGGATAAACCACAAACAAGAAAAATTGAATTTTGGAAGAGTCCCTTCAGGTGCCTTCACCCGCCAGAGAAAAGCGAAACAGTGACAAGCTGGACTGGTTTCCCTTAGCAGCCCCTGCACAATTCTGAACGTTCCTGTCCCTGCTGGCGTACACACCCTCTCGTCCATGCTGGGGCCGTAAGAGCAAGCAACTCGTGCCGGGCCCCTCGGAGCTGCCTTTCGTCAGCATCAGATTCTGCTTAATTGAGGCCAGGGACGCAGCTTCTGGATAAACAGGTACGTTAGAGGAACAGTTGTCTTAGGGTCCCTCAGCACCTTGGCCATCCTCTCTCTAGGCCACGCACCAGCTGCTCACACCCACGTGGGTCAGCGTTTCAGGGGCAGCCGGGGTCGGGGGAGAGGGTTCAGTGGAGTTGCTCAGGTGCTGGAGCTGCCCTCAGTCCTATGGGCACTGGAGAGAGGGGCCCGGGTAGGTGCCCACAGGCGGGATCTTGGGGAGAGGAGGAGCGTATGCATTACTGCCCCTCCTCTCGAGAGCTGGGAAGGGATGGAGAGTTTGGCGGATAAAGGGCTGGCGCAGGGGAGCTGGCTGTGGCAGGATCTGTGGGGTGGATGGTGAAGGAGGGTGAGGAAGGACCCAGCGCACAAGGCGAGAGTTGGGGACTGGGAAGGCCCAGCTGGGAATGCAGGGCTGAGGGGGGCAGCTGTGGGGCTGATCTGCGGGCACGGTACCCAGTGTCTGAGTGGGGCTGGCGTGTACCTTCACCCGTCTGCTTGGGGGAGTGAGGGAACGTCCCCCCTCCACTGCCCGGTGCTGGATGGGTGAAGGTCCTGCTGGGGGAGCAGCTGCAGGATCTTCTAGCCAGTTGCGGTGTCAGGGAAGGGGTAGGGGGCTGTTTCCCCAGCCTGAGCCCTGCTGTCCTGGCGCTGCCAGCTCCCGGCCGCTCCCTGGTGCTGGGGCGAAGCCTGGCACAGCAAAGCCAAGGACACTTGGGCTGGAGGCTTCTTTCCATCACTCGGAGGGCAGCTTGCGCTGGAGCAGGATCTGCCACAACAGCTCCCTGCTGGACCTGCCCGCGCAATTCACTGCTCCCCGAAGTCCTGTGTACAAACCTCCGACCGCTGCAGCCGTGGCCTGGCCCCGTGTGGCGCTCCCAGACTGCACTTACACCAAGGCAAATGTGCTGCCCCACCCACCGGGGAGGTCATGGCTGCCTCGTCAGCTGAGGGACACCAATGGTACGAGTCTGGTTTGAGTAGCCCCCTAGGCATGCTACGGGGCCCGTACCCCAGGCAGTGGGGCAGCGAGAGCGGGCTCTGCCCAGGCTTGGCCAGCCAATGGCTGAAAACCCGCCCGGCTCAGGGCCAAGCCATGAGGAGCCCCCTCCCCTGTGCCAGGGCAGTTTTCTTCCAACTGCCAGAGCCTCTAGCCTGGTGCTTCCTTGGCTGTGTTAGTGTTGGCCGAGACTCGAAATACTCCTCGGGAAGGCGCCTGTGGCTTCGGTTCACATCCTGAGTAGCTTCGTCTGCATGTCGTGCGAGCGTTCAGCGAAGGCCAGTCGAGTGAGTCACTCCAGGGCTTGTGGCCACCCCAAGGGCACCCCACCCACCACGCTGGGTTCCTCTCTGCAAACTCTCCACACCTTCCTCCATACCCGTTGTGCCCTCCGGGGCTCCCTGCTCTCTCCACCACGGGGCCAGCCCCTGTCTCGGAGGGCTGCAGAAGAAGCGGGTCTGTGTTTGTGGCCTTCCCTGGGTAACCCAGAGACTTCTCCGTGGTATCTGATGTGCCCCCCATTCTGATGGCTCCCACTGCCCCAGAGCAGCTGGGTGTTCTTTCTAAAATGGTAACCAGTGAACTTAAGAGTTGGATGTCATGGGAGCAGAGGGGAGGCATAGCTCAGTGGTTTGAGCAGTGGCCTGCTAAACCCAGGGTTGTGAGTTCAGCCCTTGTGGGGGCCATTTAGGGAACTGAGGTAAAAATCTGTCCTGGGGATTGGTCCTGCTTTGAGCAGGGGGTTGGACTAGATGATCTCCTGAGGTCCCTTCCAACCCTGATATTCTATTATTAGGCTCCAGAGTGAACCTGCCTTTGAGATGAACAAGGGCAGTTTGCACTGCACAGACCTGTAGCTCTCCTCTATGTGCAGAGCTAGTGCTATGGCCTGGGCCCAGCAGGTCTCACACCCAGGCCTGGAGAGTCACCAGGTAGCAAACAGTGCCATTCTGCCACCCAGCAGCAGGTATGAGCAGTGTACGGGCCACTAGCCCTGACCTGCTGAGGACACAGCCCACAGGAAGTCCCGTCTCAGGTGGGTTTGACAGGCTTTAACCCTGCTCTGACCCTTGGTCCTGACTGCTCTTGTCAGGGGCCAGGCGTGGCCCAGGCTGAGGCCGGTGGGGAACGGCATTGGGAGGGGGCTGATAAGGCTGGTACTGGGCAGAGCCAGGGTGCGAGGAATACCAGTGCCAGCTGGGGGTTCTGCACCAGCACAATCCTTCCCCAACGCCAACAGCTGCCCCAGGGCTAAGCCGGTAGCGTGGGCAGAGCTCACGTCCCTAGCACAGTGCCGCAAGCCTGCTCCGAGCTGCAGCTGCTCCGCCGGATGCAGGCTGGTGCAGACGGGCCAGAGCCATCCTGTCCTGCAGCCCTCTCACGGCCTTTGAAATAGGCTGCTGCATTTGGGGCCAGCTCTGGCTGCGATAGGAGCAGCGATGTCTTCCATGGAGTCTGGCCGAGCGTTGCCAGCTGAGGAGCCGGCCCCTTGTCTACGCCCAGACACCTTATTCACATCGCAGCACCAGCGGAGCAGGCTCAGGCATCGGGGCGCTAGGGAGGGGCAGGGGGGCAAGCGCTCCCTCTTCTGGGCCATACCCGCAGCGCGTGGAAAGAGAATGGCCAAGCTGGGAAGGCAATGCAGCGAAGCAAGCGTCTCGGTGTGCAGAGACCGCGCAGGCCCCTTGGCCTTTGCCCCTTGCTCCACGTGGCTTTGGCTCAGCCAGTGAGGAGCACAGAGCTGGTACCCGGGGATCCAGATGTAAACAGTGCTTGAAAATTTGCCCTCCTGCTTTAATCACCCTAAACATAAAAACTTGGTGGCAAATTTCGCCTCAGATGGCTGCAGTGATGTGAAACTGCACGAGCCAAACCCCTGGCGCCAGCCCAGCACCGGGACACTCCCACCCAAACTGCCTCGAGTGCTCTGCCCAGTCCTGAAACCTTCGCACAGCAGGTGCCACCGCCCTTATGAAAGAAACCCTGTCTGCATGGAAACCTTGGCCCTTTCCGTAAAGAACTGGAAGATGATTTAGGGGGCTGGGGCACATGGCTTACGAGGAGAGGCTGAGGGAACTGGGGTTATTTAGTCTGCAGAAGAGAAGGGGGGGGGGGGGTTTGATAGCAGCCTTCAACTACCTGAGGTGGGGTTCCAAAGAGGATGGAGCTCGGCTGTTCTCAGTGGTACCAGATGACAGAACAAGGAGTAATGGTCTCAAGTTGCAGTGGGGGAGGTTTAGGTTGGATATTAGGAAACACTGTTTCACTAGGAGGGTGGTGAAGCACCGGAATGAGTTACTTAGGGAGGTGGTGGAATCTTCTTCCTTAGAGGTTTTTAAGGCCCGGCTTGACAAAGCCCTGGCTGGGATGATTTAGTTGGTGTTGGTCCTGCTTTGAGCAGGGGGTGGGACTAGATGACCTCCTGAGGTCCCTTCCAACCCTAATCTTCTGTGGAAGGGTGCTGTGCTGAGGACTGTGCTAGAATTGCAAGCTATTGCTTTCAGGCTGGGCAATTCCTAGTTTGCATAGACATACTTGTGGGAGCTCTCATCGAGCTTGTGTGCTAAAATCAGTAGTGTAGCCATGGTAGCATGGGCAGTGGCGGGCAGCGGCATGGCTGGGCACCCCGATCACGAACCCATGGGGTCCAGGTGAGTTCGTACTCGGGTGGCTAGCCATTCCACTGCTCATGATATTAATTTTAGCTCGCTAGCTTGATGAGCGCTTGTAGAAGTATGTCTGTGTGAGCTGGGAATTACACCCCTAGCTCCAATTGTTAACGCCACCTAAGGGTGGTGGTGGGGTGTTCTGACTCCTTCTTGCAAACAGGGGCACTGTGGGGAGCATCTGGGAGCAGCAGCCACTCTGTGCCCTCCAGCCTCAAGTGAGGTGAGTGTGCCTCAGTGCCTTCGGGAGCAGCCTGTTTTCTCTCTCTGTCTTGGGGTTTTTGTGCTAGGGCTCTGGATTCGAAGAAATGAAGTTGTGTTTATGTTGCAACCTTCCAGCAAGAGCATGAATGTTACTGTGTGTGCTGTGAACATAACAAAACAGGGACAACACCAACCCCTCATTCTCCTGCCAAGCTTGGGGGTGGGAGGGGTGTTACAACACCACCCCTTTTTAACAAGATGTTTCTCGGCCCTTCTGGTGTGGAGCAGGAGGAAAGGCTGCAAGTGACCATGCAAAGTGCTGCTAAATGCCAAAGTGAACAAATTGAGTAAAGAGCCTCCCACCATGCCAGCCCCGTTCAGTTCTAACAACCCAGGGCTCTCGGGGAACAATAGTCAGTTTTTGTTGTTGTTTATTTAAATTCATGTCCAAGAATGATTTTTGTTGATGGTGTCCCTGCTATCCCAGTCCTGGTTCCCCACTCAGCTCTGTTGGTGGCCCTCAATCCTGCCCCATAGCCCCCCTTTTCTTTCAGTCCTGGGGGGGTGTATGTGCCCACACACGCACAGATGTGCTGATGCCTCTGTATCGACTCACAAGCCCTCCTGCTCCCTGAGCAGCTTTGCCAATAGATCTCAAATCTGACCTGTGCCAGGCCTGCCCTGGGTCTGCAACCATCCCACGCTGCTGCCTTGGCCATGTGGCCAGAGATCCTGCAGCAACTCCGCTGCGGCCGCCAAAGTCAGGCTGTGGACTTTGCTCCCTTCCTTGCGACACCTCCAGCCCCTCTGTTTTGCCCTTGTAATTCTATAGAGCCAGCTCCGTACCAGTGTTACTGTTGGGTGACAGCAGATGGCAGCACCTGCCAGGGGACAGTCACAGTGATGCCAGCGTTTAGAGACTGCTGAGAGTGATAGGTACCAAAGAGTGTGCCCAACAGCCTGCTCCATCTGCAGGCGTCGCCCATCACCCTTTGTCTAAGCAAGAAGCTGGCCCTAGAGGGAGATCTGTTACCGCTGGAAAAGCAGGCGGCCGTGTGGGCTACCAGAGAAGGCATTGCAGAGAGCTGGGGTCAGGTCCCAGAGTCCCGTGACTCACTGTGTGACTTCCCCCATCTGCATGGGTCTCCAGACGTAGCCGGGAAGGGGGCTGTGGAGACCCCCTGCAGGCAGAGCTAGAGACGGGCTGGGCACTGCCGTGCGTGTGTGTCTGAGCATGGTACAGTAGCGCCCGCTTTACGGTGAACGCCTCCCTGCCTGTTTGCCCCCCTGCCTGTGCCGCCTGTTGCAGTTCCATTGATAGGCTGCAGCAGGCTAATAACTGACCGAGATGTTTCAGCGAGTTGTCAGAACCCAATCGGCTGCTCCTAGCCCTGGCTTAGCCCCATCTAGACACCTTCTCCTGACGGGCGTAGGGACAGCTCAGAACCTGCGGGGTCCATGCCTGGACCATGCTTATCGCAGCTGTTTGTCATTTATTAACCCCGCAAGGAGATCGTGGGACTGTCTCCTGCCCCCGGCCACTGATAACCGGCAGCGTGAGCAATGCAGGGGCAAGGACGGTCCTTTCCCAGCGTGTCTGGGCACTTCTCTCAGGCCCAACCATTCCCACTGGCTCCATTCCAGGCCATGCCTCGTCTCTGGGTCGAGCTGGGTATGCTGGGTTTCACTGACCCCTCGCAAACATACACCAACCTCTGCAGGCTCTTCTCCTTCCCGCACCCCTCCTCCAGCCAGATGGCAGGGGTGCAGCTGCTGGTTCTGCAGGGACAGTGCCGGCCACAGCTGGTCTCCCTCATCCCGAGCCTGATGGTATCCTGCCCCCCAGGATCTCCGGGCTGGGATCTCTCGCTGGCTGACTGCCCCAGGCGCTGCCAACAGAGCCCCTGGTCTTTGCACCGTGCCTGGCGAAGCATGCACCAGGGAAGAACCCACCCGTCTCTCTGGCTCCCCTGCAATCTCTGGGTAGGCAGGTGTCTTTGCTGCATGGGTGGGAGGGATCACTCACGACTCCGAGACCCCAGGTGGAATGTCGAAAGCCATGGGGGAGTGGAGCCTGCGGCTGGAGCTGTCAGCTTTCCCCCACGCTTTCTGGGTTTGGGGGAGGGTGCTCGGGCCTCTCGGCCCCAGCTGGGGTTTGTGATGTCACCGTTGTTGGCACCCTGCCTGCTGAGTTTCTGGCTCTGGCTGGTTACGGTCCAGGCTCCAGCTGCGCTGAGAGGAGCACCAGGCTTTCCTGGGGGCCCCGGACTGCCCCTGGGAGGCTCAAGGTGGGGCAAGAGGAATGGCAGGAGAGCTCCCTCAGGGGGCACAGACTGTCCCAGCTGGAGCAGTGTGGAGCCTGTCACAGGAGGCCTGGCCAAGGGGACAGGCAGGGCGAATACACTGAGCATGAGGCACATAGGAGCTGCCAGACTGGGTCAGACCCTGGGTGCAGCCCAGTATCCCATCTCCAGCCCTGACTGGCACCAGCTGCTGCAGGGGAAGGTGTAAGAACCCCACAGTAGGAGGTTCACACATGAACCCCTCCTGGTCCCTAGTGGACAGAGATTGGCTCAAGCCATGAAGCAGGAGGGTCAATATCCTCTGTCATCATTACGTATGATCACCCTGGCTAGTTGTATTAGCTGTATCCAATCAGTTCCTGGCTGCAATGACTTCATGTGGCAGTGAGTTCCACAGGCTAATTATGTGTTGGGGGCAGGGAGATTTCCTTTTATCGATGTTTGAGTTTCCTACCTTTCAATTTCATTGACTGCCCCCTTGTTCTGAGACTGGGAGAACAGCTGCTCCCCATCTACCTCCTCTACTCCAGTCAGCATTTTTTGGACTTCTATTGTGGCCCCTCTTCTCATTTCTAAGGCTTTGTCTACACTGGAACTTTGTCGGCAAAACTTGTCATTCAGGAGTGTTAAAAAAACACACACCCCCGAACGACAAAAGTTTTATCGACGAAAAGCACCGGTGTGAACAGCACTTTGTCGGCAGGAGCGCTCTGCTGCTCATGGGAGGGGGAAGTTTTTTGTTGGCGGGAGAGCTCTCTCCTGCCGACAAACAGCAGTTACACTGCGCAGCTTTGGCGGCATGACCGTGTCGCTAAAAGCGAGGTAGTGTAGACAAATCCTTAGGTAACCGTCCCAGTCTCTTCAACCTGTCTTCATAGGAGAGCTTTTCTGGGCTCTCGATCACTCTTGTTACCCTTCTCTGAACCTCCTGCAGTTCTGCAACGGCCTTGCCGGGATGGGGTGACCAGTAGTGCACAGACTGTTGGGATGTGGCTGCCTGCTGATTTATATTCAGGCATTAGAATAGGTTTGGGTTTGGAAAGAGGGGACTGGTTGTATCCCTAGATTGGGGGCTGGGGGCTGCAGCTTGAGGCCCTGCTCGAGGCCCAGGACTTCTGCCTGTCATCTCAGCACAGAAATGCTCTGATCGCTTGCTGCCTGGAGCTGGCAGGTAAAAACACAGCGCCCGAGGGCCGGCTTTCCCCCAGGGTATGGAGAAATCTCAGCCCCATGGCGCTGCTGGAGAGAGGAAGCCGATGACGGTGCTCACTGGACAGTGCGGTGGGGGAGGTGGCTGTTTCTGTGAGTGTCACGCGGGGGCGTCCCACTTGGGACTGGACTTGGTGCTGTACAAACCCCGAGGGGAAGCTAGTCCTCCGCGCCAAGGGGTTTACAAACGGGGGGAGGGGACAGGTTTTCAAAAGCACCCGAGTGATGCAGGCGCCCAAGTCCGACCTAGGCACTCGGAGCCTTGGGACAGAAATAACAGGTGACTCCGTCCCTATGGACTCGAGGCCTTGGCTCCTGCATCCCCCAGGGCAAAGCTTTCCAAAGCACCTGAGACCGCCCCTGGGGGGGGCCGGGGGGGTGACCCAGTTCCATGGCCTTCCCAGATTGCCCCAAACCAGTGGCAAAAGCTCTCTGCAAGGGGGAGGGTGTTTAATTCTGACTCGGGGTAAGGGTGAGGCAGGGTTTTTTGTTTTCAACCTCTGCCTTTCTGCACTTGTGAGGGTCACAGCGTGAGCGCCGGAGCCCCCCACCCCAGAGAGAACAGGCCGAAAGGGGGCCATAGAGAGCAGGTCCGGGAACTCACAGTCACTTCTGGGTGACCTTCTCCCCGTGAGTGGAACGCTTGGCGCTCCCAGACAGCTGGCCAGCGCGGCTCTCAGCAATCCATCAACCACACTCAAAGAGCATCAGGCAGAGAACTCATGACCCGGGGTGTAGCCACAGGTGGGCCTGGATGGGACCCCGGCCCCCAGCTCCTCCCATCTTTCTGCCCCCCTCCCCCCTGGGATGTTAGAGACTGCGCCATGGAAGCCGCCCAGGTGAGGAGTGTCGTGACCAGGCCCGCTACGCTCAGGGCAGCAGAGTGTGGACCCGACCCACACGCCCTGCTAGAGCAGAGCACCTCCGTGGCTGGAGCACGGGTGTGTGTGTGTGTGTGTGTGTGTGTGCGCAGCTGTGTTCAGCACTGTCTGCCCCGATGTGTTCCCCGCACCTTGCAGAGCCCAGAGTCTCTCTTGCATGCTGAGAGCTGCGGTCACATGCTTAATAGACTGCCAGGCTCTTTGAAGGGCTGGGGCCGGATGTGCCCGGACATTGATCCGAGCCAGCTGGGAAGGGGTCAGGTGTTGGATATAAAGAGCTGAGCCAGCGCTGGTTGAAGGGGGCTGCGGGAGGGAGGCTGAGCCTGGGTAAATAGTGCTGGGGCCCAGGGAGGGAGGCAGTGAAAAGCCTGGGTCCCAGCAGCCTGTACTGGGTGTGAGTTTTGTTTGAATTAATAACATGGTGCCCTGGAGGCTTCAGTGTGGTTGAGAGTCCTTCATGGGCTGGGAGACAGGCTAGCACCTCATGTGGTAGAGAAGCAGGCATGCGATTGGCCCCTGAGTGAGGGGAAACTGAGGCAGCATCTCACCTGAAGCCAGACCAGTAGGTGGTGCTGTGATAACCCCAGTGCTCTAGTAAGGCTGCATAACTAGGACAGGGAGCTCTACCAGCAGAGAACCATGTGGGGAAGGGTCCCTGATAAAGTGAGCTCCATGGAGGGACCCGGGCAGGAGGGAGGACAGCAAGCGACCTTGGGGGAAAGGTCAGGAGAGCCAAAGTGGGGAGCAGGAGGGAGAAAAGGGACCGATTCTGGAGGAGAGGGGTCTGCTCTGTGCTGGGGACCCTTTCTGTGCCATGGGGCCGTGCCATTGTGAGCAGGTCAGACTCAGCCCGAGTGCAAGGCCACGGCTGGCCCCATTGCTCATGTCACCCCCCAGGTGCTGTGAGGCCTGCACTAGGGATGTCACTAGTGCCCCCCATGGGGGAGGGAGCCCTGAGTGCTGGCTTACCGTGCCCGCTAGGCCGGCACAGCAAGAGAGGAGCCAGCCTGCCGCCCCCAAGCTCCGCGGGGGTTGGAAGGGATGCCATGGTGAATGCACACCTCCTCCCAACATTGCGAGGGGCTACAACAGGGTGCAACTCCGCCCTGGTTTGGCCCATCCACCCTGCTATAGATGGAGGTGGAGGGGCAGCCGGGCCAAACCTGAGTGGGGCTGCGTCAAGGCTGATTCCTCACTCTGGCACTTTGAGTGCAGAAGGTGGGGCCCTAAAATACTGGCCCCTTCAGGCTAGTATTAAACTCCCAAGGTTACAGCTTCTCTCTGACCTTGGATGCGTAGATGCTGCCACCATCTAAGTGCAAAACCCCCTTGAGAACCCAGGAAGGCGCACTTGGGAATTCCTTCCTGTGGGGTACCCTCAAGCCCTTTCACTCCCATCCGGGGAAGAGCTGAGAAAGAAAAACAAAGGAAATCAGCTGTTGCCACCAGCTAATTAAATAACATATGCACAAACCTCTTAGGACACAAAAATCCAATCCTGTTCCTAAAAAAGGTAAATTTTATTAAAAACAAAAAGAAAGAAAATACATCTGGAAACTCAGACTATTGTTAGATTAAAAAAAACACTTACAAAGATTAAACATGAAGAATAACTTTATTGAGGTCCAGCTTAAAGGTTACAAGCAAAACAAAAGCATTTGGGGTTAGCACAGAGGCATCCACAAGCCATAAAGAAATAAAAGAGATAAACCTAATGGCGTCTTTCTAGACATTTCCTGATCTACTTACATAGCTGGGATTTCAAATGAGTAGTTTCTAGGTATGATACTGATGATTTTTCATACCTAGCCCCAAGCTTCTTATAGCATAGTTGCTCCCTGTCTGCCTCTCCCTGAGAACAACCACAGACAGACAAAGGGCAATTTCCCCCCCGCCCCCCATTTTAAAAAGTTCTAGCCTTCCCATTGGCTCTTTTGGTCAGGTGCCCACTCCCTTCCTTTTACCTATGCCAGTGGTCCCCAACCTTTTCCTTCTGGCGGGCGCCAAAAAAAAAA